>BLSH010330452.1:33476-52681 GCA_018402905.1 Glandirana rugosa
CCGCCTCCCGGCGTTTGTAGGATAGCATGCCGTGGTGAGTTTACCTGGGGGTGTAAAGAACCTTATTGGACTGCTATCCTACAAACGCCGGGAGGCGGATCCGGTTAGCCCTTTCCACTACCTCTGTGGTTTACCCAAGCCAACTCTGCTACATCAGGACCCCAAGATTGTCGTATTTATCCCCAGGGGGGACCCGGGCTGGGGTACAGTCAAAGCGCTTATGCGCTTACATCTGGTTTAATATATATCTGTGAGTTGATGTAAACAAAATGTGTTATGGTTATTTGTTAATAAATGGCCAGTACGGCCAATTTTATTCCAAAAAGGATCTCTTGAGTTATTTACTATTGGGTAACAAGCAACGGGAGTATTAGAGGTGAGGAGGACTTTGCATCTCTCTTACCATAGTCATGTTCCTGTGCTTGATATCAAGCTAACCCCCGTAATTACTGTAACTGTTTAAACCAAACATCTCTTTGCAGGGCTTGTCCTGGCAAATATAAAACCTTTTTGTTACACAATGGTAAGTTGTTAGATCCAGTTATGGGTCTGGTCACCACTGGGAGTGGCCGAAGGATCCAATAGTCCAGCAGCTCCCTATAGAGTTATTGCTAAATGTGTGACTAGTCCTTTGCCCTCTGCTTGCCTTTCTTGGGCTGATCTTCAACCATAGGCATTGTAGCAGATCATAAAGGTTTAATAGTCAGGGACATACCATACGGCCAAAGGTTTGTGCACACCTGATCATCCTACTTTGGGACTGTTTGGCATACCATTCTAAAACCATGGGATTAATATGGAGATGGCCTTGCAGCTAAAGCCAAAATAGCAATTGTGTGGTCAAATATTGATGTTGGACAAGAAATTATTTTATCAATTTATCCCAAAGGTGTTCTATAGGGTTGAGGTTAGGGCTATGTGCAGGCTACTTGGATTCTTCTACAATTAACTCAGTAAACACAAATTTGGAAGCACACAATTGTCTAAAAGGTTTTTGTATGCTGTATTAATAACAGTACCCTTTTCTGGAAACACCTGAACTTAAAGAAGAACTCCAGGATCCTGCTGTCTGCATTTCCATGTCCCTCTCTCTAGACTCTACTTGAGAAAGTGTTAATGAAAATTATTCACTTTTCATGTAATAGCCGTTCGTTTTGCCCCAGTGCCCCATGTCCCTCAAAACCCTGTGCTACTCCTGGGCCCCCGGAAGGAGGACTTTCTGATGCCTGACCGTCACATCCATGCAGGGAAACTGCAGTAAATTTACTGCAATGCATAGGGAAATGGAGGTCACGGCAGCTGTGCGTGTGTGGGCTGAGCTTGGGCTGAGCAGGGGCGGAGCAGGCCTGTTATTGGAAGACGCATCAGCAATAGGGAGTTCAGACTAGGAGTTGGAGTCTATATGGTTCACCTACTTAAGCAAGCTGGGATGTAGTTACATCCCTGTTTGCTGAAACAGAACTACAGCGGGGAAGTTACAAGACCTGTGGCTGGGGTAATAGAGAACAAAGCAGCTACCAGTCTTACAAAGCACAGATTACAAGGAATGAAGCCTGTGATTCAAAAAATTCACATTCATTTTCTCTTCGGTTAAAGTGTCAGGAAAGGAATGGAGTACATATCTGCTCAAGGTAGGAAACACGAGCGACAACAGGGGAAAAGTTTCTGCCTAACATTCAGCTTTAAATACAGTATTTGGAATGATGTCCACATACTTTTGGGCACAATGTTGTATAGTAGTCCATGTCTAGCAGCTGTACCTACATCACAAAACATCTAGATTATAAGAATTACATTCTTTTAACAGTATGTACTTCGGTTGTGCCTGCGTATGCCTAGAGCTTAACTTTAAATTTACCATGACATTGGACCTATGAAGTTCATACATTTTCCAAAATGACCCACACATAGAAATAAACCTTTATTAATGCAACAGAAGACATGCCAAGTCCTGATCAAAGTCATTAATGCACATGGTTCAGATCTAAATGTCTAGTGCATGTCTTATTGATCGTGCCAGACTCTGAGTAACCAGGTTTCCATTGTCAAGATGGACAGTCATACTGAAACCGAGTCTTTTAATTCTCTAACAGCTCTTTCCTGCTGTGCTCTAGTTTGTCTATGGCAAAATTAGTGGAGCTGTTATGGATCCAATGTTGTGACAAGGAAGTTGACCTCATCTTATTCTATGCTCATGTAAATGACAGGGAACTCTAATCCTGCCTCTTGCTAGAACTGTAAAGAGCTACTAATGTGGTTTGCAAATGTCTGTGTGGCTATTAAACCAAAGTTTCCAGAATGAACATCCTTCCTGTATATGTTTTCACATTGACTTGGAAATCGTTTTTTTGTATCCCCTGTTT
Source organism: Glandirana rugosa (assembly GCA_018402905.1). NCBI lineage: Eukaryota > Metazoa > Chordata > Amphibia > Anura > Ranidae > Glandirana > Glandirana rugosa. The sequence continues at coordinate 35,840 of BLSH010330452.1, forward strand.
ATTCTCTGAAAAGGAATGCATTTTGAACCCTTTCCGGTCAACTTATGTTGGTACTTTAGATATATAAAATTCAAAGGCTATTGCACTTTGCACTGGGTAATAAGAATAATAATAATATCATAGTTATATATTATTTGAATTTATAACTATATTTCAGGAAATAGAATAACAACTCATCATATACATGCATATTCACACACAAACTCACATTAACATTACATTACACTTGTTCTGCATGTCACATACTTTACACTTCTCCAGTCTGTACACTGTGCTATACATTATATACTCTCCACTACTCCACACTATACTCCACACCACTCTACTTGTGCCCTGTGCTTTACATTATATACTACACTTTGCTATACATTATATGCATTTGTGTGCCGCTCACTCCCACATCTGTCAAATTGGGATAATCAGCTGTGTCCATGTATCTGCTCTGCACCATAGACATGAATGGGCTGTCTGCATGCAGCACCTTGCTAAGGTGCACTTACAGCAAAGCACTTTAAAACTTACATGAAAATTATAAGCCGGCTGACTCCGTCCGGGTGGAGCGATGTGCTGACCTCACCGAGCTATGCTAACCTCGGAAGGATGGGCTGCTACATGGAGCCAGCCAGCTTATCATTTGCATTTGCATTTTAAAGTGCTTTGCTGTAAGTGCACCTTTTTTATTTAAATAAATGTTAAAATGATTTTATGCTATGGCAAGGTTTATCTTTTTTTTTTGGATCTGGTACAATTGAGTCTCCCTAAGTGGTGGATTTCCTTACTTCATCTTAAGTCCCCCTGGATGGATAGAGGCCCTGGCTGGGTTTGAGCCACAAGCGATATTGACCTTCCATAATAGGAGGCCAACACAAGCTGGTAAGCAAGCACTTTCTAAGGTGGAGGCATTCATAAGGATCACATACCCTTTCTGGTGACGGAAGGTGTATCCATTTCTGAAGGACTCTGTTTCATCACATTTGGACTTTCTTTCCTTTTATTTTAAATGTTTTACCGTATTTTATCTATTTCCCTTTTTTTATTTTAGTGTGTATCTCACAGGAGAGTTGCTGCTTCAGGAGTTTATGTTTCATGAAAATAGCGCAGTTTTCACTTTTTGATATAAATCTAGTACTATAGAGCCTTATAGAGACAGGGCTGTGCTGTGCTGCCACATAGTGACATGATTGAGCCACAAACACATTGCCTTGAGGTGCTTCTGTTTGCACAGCTTCATAAAATTGCTCTCTATGATTAAGCCCTGCTATAGGTGAAACAAGCTAGAAGGGTGGCCCCAGGTAAAATGATGCAATGTGTATTGTCTGTTCAATAAATCCAGTCAGATTTAAAGATAGCATAGGTGTGCTGTGTGCGGCCTGTTTTGTTCTTGTTGAAGAATTGTTTTGAGGAGCTCCTGTTTGCACAGCTTCATGAGATGTTTATCATTGGTCTGTACTGTATGCACAATATTTGCCATTCATGAGCTCCTGTTTGCATTGTTAAACCTTCTTTGCCCCTGTTTATTAAACTTCAAGTTACAGTTACCCTCTTTCTATTTACTGTTACAAGTGCCCTTCAGCGCAGTTGTACACTTAAGCCACAGGGCTCCTGTTAAGGTAGAACAGCTGGTCCTGTTGTACTGGGCCCAGGACCCATCAGCTAAATAGGGGGGCCCAGGGCAGCTTTATTGTTCATGTTTGCCTAAATGAATGGATTTTACTAGACCACCCCCACCCTCGCGATCCTACCTGCTTATGAAGGATTAAATTACATTTCCCCTGGGCCCCATCAGGTCAAAAGAAGGGCCCAGGAGGTGGGAGCAGAGGAGGGAATTTTTTTTCATTTTTGGGGCGAAGGCAGTCAGTGCCACTGCTCAACTGTCCACCCGGGGGGGGGGGGGAGTAAAGGCAGGGTTGAGGGGGTCCCGTCAGGAAGGCTGTACGGGGCTCCATAATTTCTAACAGCGGCCACGCCAACATGATAATATACCCCAAGGAGCGGGTCCTTGATAGCCTGGGCTCTGAGTGAGTCAAACTATGCTGGTTGTCATTCAACTATGAAACCTGGGGACATCTTATGCAAGAAAGGTATTACTGCAGAAAACAGCTCTGAATTGAAGGCATTACAGTAAAAATCTGCTTTTATATTTTTAAGTCAGATGCACTTTTTATTTTTTTTTTACCTGGAGTTCTGCTTTAAAAATTGAAATTTGATTTTTTTTTAAAAGTAGCCCTCTTTCAGCATGATCATAATACAATATACCCTTTAGCTCAGGTTCATATAAACTATGGAAGCAACAAATAAGAATGTTTCTTGAGGATAAATGTTGAACACAGCGGCTGTTTTGTACAAGTGTTCTGTGTATATACCATCTGCTATAGTCATTGGGTAGAAACAGCTCTCAAATAGACTTTAAGCCCAGATATAAAGCGCTTTCCAGACCATTTTCAGAAAATGACGCATCTTACTAGTTTAATAAATTTTATGAAAGCCCATTATACATTGATGACAGATTCTAGGAATAACAAGTACCAGAAGCAAGTCCTCAATGTACAGTATGCATCACACCTGCATGTGGTCAGTTATGAGTGCTGAGAAGTGGCCTCAGCTTTACTAGGATGCTGAAAGCTAACCTTAAAAACATGCCAGCAGATCTTTGCCTGTTAAAGAATCCACATTTAAGAAAGACAAACTTGATTTCTAATGCCCAGTCTCTTCTTTCTACCCAAACTCTTTCTGTGTAGATGATCCTTTGCTCTTTTCATGTCCACCTATACTATACAACTGCTTTAAAAAAGACCAAAGCACAATCACTAAAATATCATATTAACTTTATGTAATTTTAAAATTGCTTTTAATCTTTTTGCATATGCATCTCTCATTAAAAGTATACCTGGTAATTCTGCAACGTCTGGTCTTCTGTTTTCATCCAGCCACCTGCACTGCATTGATGGAGGTACAAGTGGCTGTGCTAATAAACTTTGCGCACTATGAGCAAGCTGGTCAAGTATAATCATACGAAGCTTAAGTTGGAATAAGTACACGTCAACAAGAAGTGGCTTAGGGCCCAATACACCAGCAGGTGCACATTATGGTGCATATAACATGTGCATGCTGGTGTTTAGTTTTTTTTCCTTTTTAAATTTATTTAAATGTCCCAAAATGACACTTCATTCAACTCTATGCCCAACAGCAATGTGGTGCATTGACACACATTTTTTGTGCATTGCACTGCATAAAAATACAGGCATGCTGCATTTTTACCCAATGCAGACCAATGCATATGTGTAGTGTTAACATGGCACATAAAGAACAATTGTTTTCTACCTGTTCTTGAGAGGAACTTGTGTTGATCAACGTACCTCAACACAAATGGTGTGAACAAGTCCTAAGAGTCCTTTCACACGGGTTGGATGCTTATGCAGAGCAGACACAGACACAGCCCGCTTTCCTCTATGGGCAATCAGATGTAAACAGTCCAGCTGTCCATTTACACTCAACTCCCTCCATTCTGATATGCCCAGATGGAGGGGGTTGGATCCCTCTTCCATTTGTTTTTGCTGGATCGGATCACATTGGAGGTAGGTGGGCATAAACAGACATGTGCCTGTTTACACCTGCCGACCTCCAATCCGATCCGCCAAAATCAAATGGAAGTGGGATCCGTTCCCCTCCCTCTGGGTGGATCAGTTTGAAGGGAGTTGGGCAAAAATGGACAGCTGGGCCATTTAAATCCGACTGCCCATACAGGAGACCGGCTGTGTCTGCTCTGCATAAGTGTCTCCATAGAGGACAATGGAGGTTTCCGATCTGGTCCACCTGAAAAACGGACAGACGGACCTGATCAGAATGTTCGTGTGACAGGTGCCTTAAAGAGTCTGGAAGAGATCAACAGTTCTGAGATACAGAAAAAAATGTAAAAAAGGTAAAAAAAAAAGGCAATTATTTATGGGGATTATATGATGAATGCCAGTGGTAGAATGGGATGACATATCTACTCAGTGAGTAATGTCATCTTCACTGACTTGGAGAATTGCAGAGAAACATTTAGTACTTTTTCCATTAGGGCTAATTGTAGAGATTTTGTTAAATACATTCCTACCATGTCGTATGACCAGGTCACAGGAAAAGTAATAGATTTTTTTCTAGGGTAAGCCCTCTCTTTAACTCTCCAGGACTCCACTCCTGTACAGTTTCTCCCTTATCTTAGGCAGCATTTTCACATAACAAGTATACCGTATATGCCTAGTCTTTCAAACAATATAGCCTGTCCACTGCAGTATTTCTCTTCATACATATAGTGTGAAGGTATGCGAGGCAAAGTGGTAGACGGATGCTACCTGTCGCCTCGTATGCGTTCATTTGGACTGGATTAAATGGAGTCTGGTCTGGATTTTATCAGCCACCGTGGCAGGGCTAGTTCCGGTCCGGAGTTTGTGGTCCACTGGAGTCCACCAGCAGGTGGCTTGAATAATCAGGAAGGGATCTCACTTTAGCTCTGACCTGGAACTCAGAGGGGAAATCTGAGGGAGCTCTGTGTCTGTTTGGACTTTAAAAAGACAAGGTTTGCATTTTGGCTTAAGTTTTGTGGGTGTTGGGGGCCAGCCTCGCACCGTATAGTGAGGAAACTGTACTGTCTAATTTAGCGCCGGACTGCAAGGATGTATTTTCTGTTTTGTTTGTTTTAACCTGCAAACGTATTTTCTAAATTAACCTGGCAAGCCGCCAGATTTGAAAGAAAGTTGCCTGCACGCTATTTCCCTCAGAAAAGATGATCCCCACAAGCTAATCTCCCACACATTGTGGAGTTCAGCGGGCACCTTTCCAAAATGGAGGTTGAAAGCCTTACTACAGGCGACTGTGGCCCAGCGGGAGACCAACCTCCAGGTTGCACAAGCCACTGCAGCACAGAGGGAAGAAAGTTACCAGGTCGCTGCAGCACAGCAGGAGGAAATTCGCCAACAGCAGGAGGAAATTCGCCAACTGCATAAGGCGAATTGCCAAGCTGCTGCAGCACAACAGGAGGCGAATCGCCAGGCCCCGGTGGCTCAGCAGGAGATGAATCTCCAGTTTACGGAGGCTCTGATGGAATTAAAGAAGGGGCCAGCACCTCTGGTGACAGTGGAACCAAAGTTGGTACGCGCCTCTTACCACAGGCAGAAGATGACACCTGCGGATGACGTGGAGGAATATCTCACGACTTCTGAAAGAGTTGCTCTTCACAATGGATGGCCAAAAGAACAGTGGGTGGTACTGTTAGCACCATTCTTAGCTGGTGAACCCGAAAAAGCATACTTTGATCTGGAACCAGATAAGGCCCAGGACTATGAGACCCTAAAGGCAGAGATATTCTCACGCTTAGGGGTCACCATGGCAGTCCGGGCCCAATGGATGCATCAGTGGAACTACCGCACTGACAAGCTTTCCCGCTCGCATAATGTTCGACCCTTCCACCTCACCAGGAAGTGGCTACAGCCAGAGACTTTGCCAGGTCTATATACGTGTGCTCCCTGCTACTTTGAGGAAATGGGTCAGTCATGGGGACCCCAAAGCTGCCAACCAACTCGTAGACCTAGTGGAGAGATACACTTGCTGCACCATCTGCGCCCCACTCCAATGTATCTAGGGGTGAAAGATCGCCCGGCGGACCTGGTAAGACTCAGGGTTCAGAGGCATGTGGAAATTTGATAAGACTGCTATGGCTAAAGAGACTGTGGACTCTAGACCTGGAGACTGGCCAAAGAAGCCAGGAAGGTCTTGGGGATCCTTGAGAGGACTGGGCATAGAGCACATACAGTGCTACCGATGCCATGCAGTGCGCCATATTGCTGCCAATTGTCCCCTGAATGATGAACCCATGCAATGCGATTATACTTTTGTCACACTTATGCAAATAGACCCCTTTCTCTTTTTGCACAGGTCACATATACCGCATCATGTTCAAGTCACATGGAGAAGCAAATGTGTGTGATTTTTGTTGATGGGAAGCCAGTCACTGCACTACTTGACTTTGGTAGTGTGGTAACGTTGGTAAAAAGCAATTGTGTAGATCCTACAAGGTTACACCTTAGCACTGTCGAGGTCATTTGCATCGATGGGGACACTCGTGACTACCAGACGGCAGTGGTTGGGATTGACACCCCTTAGGGCAGTGTGACACATTAAGTCGGGGTGGTACCTTCACTGCTTCATGAAGCCCTAGTGGGGAGGGATTTTCCCCATTTTTGGAGGTTATGGGAAGGCACAGGTAGTCTGGAGGATAGAGTTCTCCCTGCTGCGGAAGCACGGGAACTCTCACCAGACCCTTTTTGCCAAATGGAAGGGGAGACTGGTGGCAGAACCGAGGAGGGAGGAGACCCTCTTCCTTTTCCTGTACTGGCTGGGGAACCGGAGGAGCTGGAAGACAGCTCCCAGCTGGGGGCTGTTGACCCAGAAAGCGTCTCTGACCTTGACTGTGAGAGTGAACAGAATGTAGTACCTGACTTAGAGGTCTGGAGAGAGGACTTCTGTACAGAGCAACTACGGGATGTCACTCTCCTTAGAGGCAGAGAAAATGTGAAGGTGGTGGATGGGGAAGCGGTGGACTTTAATTGGGGGGGTGTCTTTTCCCTACATGGCTCTTAAAAATAATTTGTTGTATCAGGCGGTGAAACGCAGGAAGGACGAGGTGGAATAGCTAGTGGTTCCCAAACCCTTTTCGCAGGATGGTGCTAGATCTAGCCCATGGACATGTAATGGGGGGGCATCTGGGTATGGATAAGACCAGGGAGAGAATAACCCAGAGATTCTTCTGGCCTGGGTTGCATGCAGATGTCAGAGAGTATTGTGAATCCTGCCCTGAGTGTCAACGCCCTCACCACATGTTGGTAGTCCACTTGTTCCACTGCCCATAATTGAAGTGCCTTCGGAAAGATATAGCATGGATCTCGTGGGACCCATAGTAAAGTCTGCCCGGGGACACCAGCACATCCTGATAATACTAGATTATGCGACCCGCTATCCGTAAGCCATACCCTTGCGGAATACCTCCGCTAAGACTATCACCAGGGAGTTGGTCCAGGTGTTTAGTCGGATGGGGATCCCTAAAGAGGTCTTAACGGATCAGGGCACCCTGTTTATGTCCCGTGTAAGCAAGGAATTGTGCAGGTTGTATAAAATCTCCCATCTCCGTACCTCGGTCTACGACCCCCAAATGGATGGACTTGTGGAGAGGTTTAATAAAACGCTTAAAAGCATGTTGAAAAAGGTAGTGGAAAAAAATGGGAGAGATTGGGATATGTTGTTGCTGTATCTCATGTTTGCCATATGAAAGGTTCCGCAAGCGTCTACGGGGTATTCCCCTTTTGAACTCTTGTATGGTAGACATCCCAGGGGGCTGCTAGATGTCGTAAAAGAGACGTGGAAAGGAGAGGCCACCCCATATAGGAGCATCATTGAGCATATTTCCTTGATGCAGGATTGAATCGCAGCAGTCATGCCCCTGGTGCAAGAACATATGGAGCGAGCCCAGGAAGCCCAGAGAAGGGTTTATAATTGCAGTGCCAATGCCCGGACTTTCAACCCCTGGGGACAGAGTGCTGGTGCTTAGAGTTGAGCGAACCTGGACTGTAAAGTTCGGGTCCGTACCGAACTTTGGGGTGTCCGGGACCCGGACCCGAACCCGGACTTTTCAAAAAAAACCGGGACAAACTGAACTACTGTTCTGCAAACATCTGGAAACTGTGTGTGTCACTTTAACTCAAACCGGGACAAACTGAACTACTGTTCTGCAAACATCTGGAAACTGTGTGTGTCACTTTAACTAAAACTGGGGCGAACCCATATCACTGTTCTGCAAACATCTGGAAACTGTGCGTGTCACTTTAACTAAAACCTGGACAAACTGAACTACTGTTCTGCAAACATCTGGAAACTGTGTGTAACACTTTAACAAAAACCGGGACAAAATGAACTACTGTTCTGCAAACATCTGGAAACTGTGTGTAACACTTTAACAAAAACCGGGGCGAACCCATATCACTGTTCTGCACACATCTGGAAACTGTGTGTGTCACTTTAAGTAAAACCGGGACAAACTGAACTACTGTTCTGCAAACATCTGGAAACTGTGTGTGTCACTTTAAGTAAAACCGGGACAAACTGAACTACTGTTCTGCAAACATCTGGACACTGTGTGTGTCACTAACTCAAACCGGGACAAACTGAACTACTGTTCTGCAAACATCTGGAAACTGTGTGTAACACTTTAACAAAAACCGGGACGAACCCATATCACTGTTCTCCAAACATCTGGAAACTGTGTGTGACACTTTAACTTTAACTAAAATATGATATCACTGTTCTAAAATCATCTAAAAACTCTATGTGAAACTATAGCAGAGCGAAACCATATCCCTGTTCTTCTCTATGCTGTAGTTTCACACACAGTTTCCAGATGTTTGCAGAACAGTTTGTCCCGGATTTTAGTTAAAGTGTCACACACAGTTTCCAGATGTTTGCAAAACAGTGATATGGGTTCGTCCCGGTTTTTGTTAAAGTGTTACACACAGTTTCCAGATGTCTGCAGAACAGTAGTTCAGTTTGTCCCGGTTTGAGTTAAAGTGACACACACAGTTTCCAGATGTTTGCAGAACAGTAGTTCAGTTTGTCCCGGTTTTAGTTAAAGTGTTACATACAGTTTCCAGATGTTTGCAGAACAGTGATATGGGTTCGCCCCGGTTTTAGTTAAAGTGTTACACACAGTTTCCAGATGTTTGCAGAACAGTAGTTCAGTTTGTCCCGGTTTGAGTTAAAGTGACACACACAGTTTCCAGATGTTTGCAGAACAGTAGTTCAGTTTGTCCCAGTTTTACTTAAAGTGTTACATACAGTTTCCAGATGTTTGCAGAACAGTGATATGGGTTCGCCCCGGTTTTAGTTAAAGTGTTACACACAGTTTCCAGATGTTTGCAGAACAGTAGTTCAGTTTGCCCCGGTTTGAGTTAAAGTGACACACACAGTTTCCAGATGTTTGCAGAACAGTAGTTCAGTTTGTCCCGGTTGTACTTAAAGTGTTACATACAGTTTCCAGATGTTTGCAGAACAGTGATATGGGTTCGCCCCGGTTTTTGTTAAAGTGTTACACACAGTTTCCAGATGTTTGCAGAACAGTAGTTCAGTTTGTCCCGGTTTTACTTAAAGTGTTACATACAGTTTCCAGATGTTTGCAGAACAGTGATATGGGTTCTCCCGGCTTATTTATACTTTTTTGACACAGTTTGAAGATGATTTTAGAACAGTTATATGGGTTCTACTGTTAATTAATACTTTTCAGACCCAGTTTGAAGATGGTCCACATCCACCTCCATTTTTGATTTTTTTATGTGTTTATTTTTTTAAAAATGCTTTTAGTTATTTCCCTGTCCCCATTTCTTTGTAGGGCACTTGTCCCACCCTTACCCCCATTTCCTTCCTTTTGCAGACCTCTAGGACTTTACAGGACTTTTTTACAGCCATTTTTGTGCCTAAAAGTTCGGGTCCCCATTGATTTCAATGGGGTTCGGGGTCCGGGACAAAGTTCGGGTTCTGTCCGGACCCGAACCCGGACTTTGTCCCGAAGTTCGGCCGAACCAGCAGAACCCGGACTTCCAGAAGTTCGCTCAACTCTACTGGTGCTAGTCCCCACAGTTGAAAGTAAATTCCTAGCAAAGTGGCAGGGTCCATTTGAGATTAGGGAAAGAGTAGGGGAAGTGAACTACAAAGTTTACCAGCCAGGGAAAAGGAAACTCAAGCAAATTTACCATGTGCATCTCTTAAAACCGTGGAAAGACAGAGCGACTTTATTGGCCCACTCCCCAAGAGGATAGGCTATCCATGACTCCGGATGTCCCCATAACTGAGTCCTTGTCACTGACGCAACAAAATGATGTTAAGGAGTTTATCAGTAAAAATTTAGATTTTTTCTCTCCCCTTCCCGGACTGACCACCCTACTACAACATGACATAATTACGGAATCAGGGGTCAGCGTAAATGTAAAACCCTACCAAATACCTGAGGCTAGACGGGAGGCGGTGACGAAGGAAATAAAAACCATGTTGGAGTTAGACATGATAGAGTAGTCCCACAGTGCCTGGTCAAACCCTATAGTCCCAAAGCCCCATGGCACTATCAGGTTCTGTAACAATTTCAGGACACTGAATAACGTGTCTAAGCCGTGGGTTAACGAACTTGTGGACAGGCTGGGAGGTGCCCGATACATAACAACCCTAGACCTAACTAAGGGCTACTGGCAGATCCCCCTAATGGAGTCAGCAAAGGAAAAGATGGCCTTTTGTACCCCTGAGGGTTCCTTCCAGTACAAGCAAATGGCATTTGGTCTGCATGAGGCCCCTGCATCCTTCCAGAGAATGATGGATAAAACCTTGAGGCCACTTCGTCCCTATGCAGCCGCCTATTTGGATGATGTGGTTATCCACAGTCCAGATTGGGAATCACATCTGCCCCGAGTACAGGCAGTCGTAGATTCTCTTAGGGTAGCAGGTTTAACAGCCAACCCAAAAAAGTGTTCCATAGGACTCGAGGAGACCAAATACCTTGGGTATGTTATTGGTCATTGGTGAATAAAAAACAGGTTTGTGCCTTTTTGGGGATCCCTGGGTATTACACGCGGTTCATACCCGACTTTGCCACCATTGCTGTCCATCTGACCGATCTGATGACGGGGAGAGGGTCGGGCGTGGCTAAGTGGAATACCGAAGCGGAGAAGGCATTCCAGAAGTTGAAGCAGGTCCTTTGTGTACAACCGGTGCTCATGAACCCGGACTTCACAAAGGAGTTTGTTGTACAGACAGAGAGCCTCTGAGGTGGGACTAGGTGCTGTTCTGTCCCAGATCAGAGATAGTGAGGAGCACCCGGTTGTCTACTTAAGCAGGAAGCTTAACAGGCATGAGAGGAACTATGCCATTGTGGAGAAGGAGTGCCTGGCTATCAAGTGGCCCTTAGAGGCACTGAAGTACTATCTTTTAGGAAGGTAATTTAGGCTAGTCACCGACCATGCCCCCCTGAAGTGGATGTGTGACAACAGGGAGAAAAATAGTTGGGTGACTAGGTGGTTGCTGGCCCTATGTCCATTTAAATTCACAGTGGAACACTGGGCAGGAAAACTCCAGAACAATGCGGATGCCCTCTACCGTGTCCACTGTATGGTTGGGACAGTTGCACAGCCGCAGGGGCTTGAGCAGAGGGGGAAGATATGTGATGGTATGGGAGGCGAAGTGGTAGACGGACGCTACCTGTCGCCTCATATGTGTTCATTTGGACTGGATTAAACAGGGGGGAAATCTGAGGGAGCTCTCTGTCTGTTTGGACTTTAAAAAGACAAGGTTTGCATTTTGGCTTCTGTTTTGTGGGCGTCGGGGGCAGCCCCACACCGTATAGTGAGGAAGCTGTACTGTTTAGTTTAGCGCCGGATGGCAAGAGCTTATTTTCTGTTTTGTTTGTTTTAACCTGCAAACCTATTTTCTAAATAAACCTGGCAAGCCGCCAGATTTGAATGAAAGTTGCCTGCTTGCTGACTATTTTCCTCAGGAAAGATGATCCCTACAAGCTAATCTCCCACAATAGATACAGGTTTCCCAAAGATGTTACCCTGCTTACAGCACCATTTGGCCTTGAAGCCCATCGCTAGGCAAAGAACCTTCCAATCCCTCCCACTTATTCCTACCCTTTCCCAAAACCTTCAAAATCCATATTTTAACTTACCTGAGTCTACAGTCATAAGACCCTCCACATTGCCTCTTTCGGTAGTAGAGACAGATTAACCATCACTGCAGCCCAGGCCCTACCAATTGCCCTGTTGCCACCCCTTGATTCCTCTTTTATAGTAAAGGATCAATGAGGACCCCCATGATGGACACCTTTACCAGCCAATAGGAAACTTCCACAAAATCCAGGAATTTATGTGGGCACTGAAAAAAAGGCCCTCGCCTCTCCCAGAAGAAAGAAAGCAGAGCCTACATATGTGATGATCAAATATGACTGGTCCTTTGTATTTATATAACCATATAAAACAGCACATTTTTTTAAAAATTAACACATATTGATAAATGTATTTGGATTATACATTAGTAAAGCTCTGCATGCTACAGGTAGAGTGTGTCAATAATTGATGCATTTTCACTGTCACCTTGATTTGAAATTTCCGCTGGTCTTCAGAGGATGTTAGGAAGATATTACTGTATATGGGCAGTCATACATTTTTTTGCTTTTCAGCCAGCTACTGATGCAGTAACAAGATGAGTACTTGGCTAATCTGATCAAGTTAGAGGAAGTTTGACATCAGAAAAGCAGTAGAACCAGACAGGGTGTGAGGCCATATACTGACCGAACATCAATGAATTTGAGGGACACTTTGTTGACAAACCAGCCAATCTCAGTCCATAAGAGCACAATTGAAAACTGGAGGGTGACCGGCAGACCTAAATGGGATGATTACTGTACCCTGTGATGGTAGATTAATTGTATCAAGCGCTATTTGACTTCTTTATTACAAAGGGTCAAATCTTTCTGGTAAGCATGTTCAATTTGGCATGCGGTGGAGGAACATTGTGGTGATGTGGTTCACAGTTTAAAGAGTCATATTTTTACTTGTTTCACCCATCGAGAGTACATATTGTAAAACAATCATATCACATCCTTTTGTATGCTTATATTGTGGACTTATATTTGTGGCATTCCTCCCTTTTTTGGTGTTTATTGTGCACATTTTTGTTTCAGGGCGCTTTTTCACTGCAGCTTCACGGAAGATCTTTAGCTTTAACTCCCTCAGCGCCAGAAGTTCAGTGCCAAGAAGAGGACCTGTGATCATTGCACAGACTATTCCTACAAGATACAGCTGCTTGGCACATACTTTATTGCAGGTAAGTTAGGTTACTAAAGCTATAGATTTTTTTTTTAGCTAAACTTCAACTTTACCAGCATCCCTCTCAGTAAAATCCAGGGAAGCTTTGGTAACACATGGGAACTTCAAGGACCTGCAAGGTCATGGGCCCGCCTCACGGGAACTGCAGTACTCTAGTAGCAATTTGACTAGGGCTTGCCACAATAGTTGGGTCTTACAGAGAAGCAGCATGTTATCAGGTTGTGGCCTGGCTGCCCACTTGCCAGTTCTGACAGCGAAAGGCCTCACACACGACTGCAGATTATGTGCCCAGCTACTTCTGCCTTATCGGGTGTGAGGTGAGGGAAGCAGAAAGAACTTTTCTTCCCTCAACACAAACACAGGGGGTGGTGGGAAGCAGATTTAAAGGGACCTGTGATTTCCTCTGAGCATAATGAGTAAACTGGCAAATCACTACATTCCTCCCCACTTGAACCTGCTTGTTGGTGTGGTTGACTTGTGGGTGGTATAGAGTAGTGTGCGACTTCCTAATTTCTTGTGCGAATTCCTAATTCTTAGTGAATGGCATCATTCTTTGAGGAACTCACTTTTGAAAGAGGCCCCTTGCCTGAATATATCAGAATATTTATCAGCAGAATTGCACCCACACTACCTGGACAGCAGTCTTGACGATTTGGTCATGGGTCAGTATTGCCACCACAAACATGATAAACTGGTCCACCATAGAATATGATTGTATCTGTCTTCTGACACATGAAGTGTAAGAACGTCAATGGTCAGTACTTTTATTGTGAAAGAAGTGTGCCAAGTCAAAGGTGTAATCTGGGCTTCAGCTGCCTTCAACGTTGAACAGACCACACAGTATTAGCAGACTTGTTCAGTCTTCTTAAACAGGTCCATAGATATGGCTTGTCTCGTGAACCAGGTGAACTTTTGCAGAAATCCCACTGTCCCATTTCCATGTAGATTCTCTCTGCCACAGATAGTGGGGCATATTTTGACTGTGGGGGCATATTAGTTTAAAAAATTTCACTGTGTATATCTAGGGCAATATCTCTGAAGACGGCCCAACTTGATGGCACCAGCATGCAAATGGTGCCTTGGCTATCTCTGAGGCCTTTTCCATTATGGGTATCCCCTTCTTGCCCTTTGGAAGAGTATTACTGTCTGTGCTTCAATGTTGATAACTCTGTCTGTTGCTGAGCAATGCCTTCTGTCAGGTTTTAGTTGGCCTCCTCTAATAGAATTTTCTGTTGGTGTTGCAGTATGGTCTATTGATTTCCCACCTACAATTAACACATACTCTGAGCCTTTGATTGTCTCTGCCCCTCACGTGCTAACAGTTTGTAGAATTTCAAATTAGAGTTGCTTCTATCTTTCTTCTGCAAGGTCTCTCTGACCTTGTGTTACGTACCTGGTGGTAGAGTCTGGCTTACGCAGTAGGCAACCTCTCTTACGGCCCTGGTTCCAGAACCCTTGGTAGAGTAGACAAGAAGCGCTGGAGCACAGGGAGGCACGAGGGCTGGATGGGACACAGGTGGTGGTAGGAAGTTGTCCCGTAGGTCGTGCTGGTCTGAAGAGTAGTGGTGCAGGCCGGGTCATTAACTTGTGGTCAGAGCGGTACAGAAGGAGCAGGCAATCAGAAGGTTGGGTGCAGGCAAGGTCATTAACAGGCAGGCAGGTGAGGTACAGAAGAAACAGGCAGACATGGGTTTGGGCCGGGTTACAGGTAACAGGAAGCTCAGAATGGGTAGCTCAGGAACACAGTAACGCTGTAGGACGGACAGCACTTGCTTCAGGAAGCACACTGTTTAAATAGAGCTGCCTGGTGCCGCCTCCTCCGAGAGTGCGAGGAAAGCACAACAAAGTGCAAACAAGTCCATGGGCAGCACAGTGGTGTAGTGGGTAGCACTTTCGCCTAGCACTAAAAGGGTCGCTGGTTCGAATCCCAATCACGACACTACCTGCCTGGAGTTTGCATGTTCTCCCTGTGCCTGCGTGGGTTTCCTCCGGGTACTCCGGTTTCCTCCCACACTCCAAAGACATGCTGGGAGGTTAATTAGATCCTGTCTAAATTGGCCCTAGTATATGTATGAATGTGAGTTAGCTCCTTGAGGGTAGGGACTGATGTGAATGTACAATGTATATGTAAATCGCTGCGTAAATTGACGGTGCTATATAAGTACCTGAAATAAATAAAATAAATAAGTCCTCAGCGCGAGGAAAGCACAACAAAGTGCAAACAAGTCCTCAGCGCGAGGAAAGCACAACAAAGTGCAAACAAGTCCTCAGCACAGCCTTCTTCTAACACCTTGTCTGACAGAAGTCCATCTACAGTCTGTTGCTTCAGCCACCTGTCCAGGCTATCCAGGTAGTCCCATTTCTCTATGGCATATCTCTGCTGCTATGTCTTGCAGTTCAAGTGCACATTGTGGAATGGATTCTTCTGCTGTCTGATTTCTGGTGAAAAAGTGGGTCTTAAGGTCCCCTAATCCCACTTGGTTGTACACCCCCTCTATGCCGTTAACTATCTTTTTAAAGGAGTCCTAAGCTCATTTGGCTGTACTTTGGCTAGAGCGAATCATAGGAGTGCTGTTTGTTCTGTACTCCTGTGACCCATTTTCAGCAGACAGCGGGTTAAACCCCACTGTCGGCTGACGTCACAGAATCGGTCCAGGTTCAGGAAAGATTGTGACCATATGGTGGGGATCCGCCCACATGCCTGGATCAGCACTGACAGTCACCAGCTCTCTGCTCAGGCAGCTCTGAAAAATGAGCGATCAGTAGTATTTGATCGTTCAGTTCTCAGCCTTAAAGCCGGCGGGGGACAGATGCAGCATCGGAGCAATAGGTAAGTATGATTCTAAAATAAAAAAAATTCCCATACTTCTCTTTTAACTGTGTGCCTTGCCAGTGTTTTAATGTACTATGTGTGCTGCTTTTACCAATGGAAGAGATGGATTTGAACCCTTCAGGGACACAAAATCCATTCCTTAGCCCCTGTCAGAAAGGAAACCTGCCTTGTTTACATAGGCAGATCTCCGTTCTGTGTGTTTTACCGATGATCAGTGGGTGCTGGCGGACATCCAGTGCCCAACACCTGCAAATCCGCTTCTGCTGTAAATATGGAGAAAAAAAGAGGAACAGCTTTTTTTTTTTGTCTCTTCGTGCGTTTTATATGTATCCTCCTCCCCCGATGTGCATTCCCCTTATGCTCTCTACGGTTCTGGTCATTTTCAGACTTAAATTTATTATTTTACCCTTATATATGTCAATGATTTTCTTTTAGAACTGTTGATTTATGCCATTTAAGGGTTTTGCTGTATGCTTGCTGTATTTTTACAGTATTTTGCACTATCTTGCAATATATTGCTTTTTTTTTTTCTTTCTGTTATGTTTTTATTTGGTTTCTTTTATACATTACATTTGTCTTCTATGTTCATCATGCATTGTTGCTGTACACGATTATTTGCTTGTTTTCGATGTTTATATCTTTTTGTCATGACATGGCAACATGTATGTTTTACAGTGAAGGTAGTGATTAGTGTTGAGCGAACCCGGACTGTAACGTTCGGGTCCGTACCGAACTTTCGGGTGTCCGTGGCACGGACCCGGACCCGGACATTTCAAAAATCGTTCGGGTTTCAGGCCCAAGCGAGTTGTGATTAGTGATGGAAGTGACATTTTGTATGTACAACGGTACAGTACTGTTTTTCTATATTTGTAGCTTTTGTTCGTTTATTAGCACATGTCGTTGTTACGTACTACTTGTATCTTCTGTTTACATTACATATTTTCTTTGGTTTATTTTTGTATTGTCTTTCTTTTTTTTTTTCGTTATATAACGTTCTATCACGTTTTATGACATTTTTATGTCGTTCGTATGTCGTTTTGGGAATTTACCGTATTTAGTTGTCAAGATTTTCTTTTAGTAACTGTATATATTCCCATTTTATTATTTAAATTCAGA
>BLSH010330452.1:106418-119113 GCA_018402905.1 Glandirana rugosa
TATGTAATTATTTGATGAAGATTTTTCTTGTTTGTTCACTTTGCCACATTTGAATTGAAAAAAAAAAATAAAGTTTTTCGATTCGACCAATTCAAAATGTATCGATTCGAATGGAATCGAAAAAAACAGTAAATTCGAAGAAGATGTGAAAAAGACATGAAACAAATTCTGAATATGAATCCCAGCGAATCCCAAATATGAATTGAATGAATCAACCAATTTTAACTCAACAAAATAATTAGATTAACAAAACTAAACTTAATTTTTTTCGCCATGCACCTGTCTACTTTGTTTGAATTTGAAACAAATGTTTCAATCTGTATCAGGATACCTTGTTTTTATACTTTTTTTCTGGATTGATAAACATTATATTTTTATCCTATGTGTAATTTGTCCAGGGTACCGAGATAGTCCCCCCCCCCCTTTTTTTTTTTTGGAGACTAACGGGGGAATTGTATCAAGTTGTGCTTTTCTTTGCTATCACTAGGATGATGGTACCCCCACATTTCATATATTATTAGTCTATAAAAAAGATAAGATCAGAAATCCAAATAAGTATGTCTCCATATAATACTCTACAATCACTTTGAAATGGTCAACTGTCAAAACTTCAAGATACAAAACTGTTATGAGTAAAGGTTATTGTTCAAAAGGGTTTATCATTTTGCCCTCCATATACCAAATAAACATTTTATTTCTAACAAACAAATTGGAAAATCAATTTTATGATACGAAACAGGAAGATTCTGCCAACAACAGTACTATGAGGAAAGGTCAACCTTTGGTTTGTAGTTTCAATAAATCAAGATTTATTTTTTATTTTTGAAACAAATGATAATTTCTAACATGCTGGAGAAAACATCACAGCTCTGTTAGTACTATAGAACTACAATATAAGCATCAATTTAGACACTTTGGGGTTGATTTACTAAGATTGGAACGAGAAAAATCTGCTGCAGTTGTGCATGGTAGCCGATCAGCTTCTAACTTCAACTTGTTTAGTTAAAGTGTTACTAAACCCAGGACCCTGCATTCACTATATCTGGTCTCCCACAGTACACAGAACATGGGAATGCAACAGTTTTAGTAAATGTAAACTGCCAAACACCTTTTCTCATCAGCAGTATATAGCAGTCTTGTGACTTCTATCAGTGTCTGGTTAAAGCTTGTAGGAGGGGGTATCATTCTCCCATGATTGTTTTATGAGGATGCAGGGCCCCTTACCCTCTGTCTGGACAGTGCTGATTGGCCCTGTGCTGATCACATGCACCCTCCTAAGAGAAAAAATAATTCTCTAGCAATACACAGCAAGCTGAGAACGTGCAGCTTGTCCCTTAGTTTCTGTACTATCCAGAGATGATTAAGGGACTCTGGAAGAAGGGGAGGATCAGAGAAGACATGATCAAACAGCCTCTTTTCACTATTCAGAGGAATAACCCCTTAGGTTCCACAGTGAGTATAACAAGCATGCTTTATTGCATATACACACTGATTTTACTGTTGTGGGTTTAGTAACACTTTAACCTTTGACAAAAAAAAGCTGATTGGTTTCTAAGGAGAGCTGCACTAGATTTTGCATTCTCCCGTTTTAGTAAATCAACCCCTTTATTATTAATTTCTAGGGGTATATTTGTTGCATGCATTTCATTTTTAAACAGGACTACATTTTTCGCACATAATGAAAGATGACTGATTCCTCTTTTTAACAATAGGTTTCTTGGTTCCACAGAACTTCCAGTGGGTCTCTGATCTTGCGGGTTACTTTGCAGAAATTGTTTTTTTTTACCCTGAACATACATACTTACAACAGAATTTTTGACCTGAAATCAACCAGTCCATGGGCATCTGTCTTTTCCTTCACCGAGAGCCCACTCATATAGCCAAACAAACCGACCCTTTCAAGATTTATGGCTTATTTGCCTATTAGGTCACTAAAATTATTATATTCCATATTTTCCTTTCCCCTCTGACAATCAAAAACACCTCTTCAATCCAAAACTACAATAAGATAAAATTTAGAATAAATTTCCTGTGACACTTACTGTATTTTAGGTAGGTATTAATTTTATTGCAGAATACGTAAGGTTTGGGAATCTTCATTGAAATGTGAAAACCATGTCTTGTTCTGTTGAGTGAGCACTGGCGTGCTACCAATGGCTTGCAGATTCAACAGAGTGTACCCTTATTCCAAATGTGAAGTCATTCTTGATTCCAGCTCAATAGGCTTTGAGTAAGAAATTACTTTTGAGTATTTGAGTGTTAATAAAGGTTGTGTTAAACTACTTTACAGCAACCCAAGCAGTCCAAGTTCAAACTAAACAATGCACAAAAGGTAACACAAATAAAAAGTTAATAGAATAGAGAAAACTGGCAGAACTTTAGATAGATCTCATTGTTTTAGGTAAAAATCTATTATAGCAAAGAAACAAAATGTACTAAATATCCAGAATAATGAGATATTCCTAAGAAAGCTTTGTCAAGAAAGTGCTCTTGACTTTTTTTATGTATGATAAATTAAAAATTTGGTAATAATTTCCTTCCTGGTGACCTAGATATATCATAACAAATAGAGTTGAGCGAACATTTGGACGTTCGGGTTCGGAGGGTCCGTACAAACTTTGGGAAAAAGTCCGGGTTCGGCACCGAACGTTGCCCTAACGTTATCCCGGACTCCGAACCCCATTGAAGTCAATGGGGACCCAAACTTTTAGGCACAAAAATGGCTGTAACAAAGTCCTGGCAAGTGCTAGAGGGCTGCAAAAGGAAGTAAAATGGGGGCAAGAGTGGGCCAAGTGCCCTACAAAAAAATGGGGATAGGGAAAATAAATTAAAATCAAATAAACTAGGAGATGATTTTTGAACAATAATGTGTCACTTACAGCTGCAGCTAGAACCTCTCCCTTTAGAACTAGGAGATGATTTTTGAACAAGAATCTGTCCCTCTAAGCAACAGCTGGAAACTCTCCCTTTAGAACTAGGAGATGATTTTTCAACAATAATGTGTCACTTACAGCAACAGCTGGCCCTATAGGAGTAGGCAATGGTTTTTGAACAAGAATCTGTCCCTCTAAGCAGAAGCCTCTACCTAGTGCAGTCAGATCGCTCAAAGCAGCAGTATGTGAAATCTCAAATTACTCCCACAATCTGATCGTTGTGTACGATCCCACAATCTGATCGTTGTGTACGATCCCACAATCTGATCATTGTGTACGATCGTAACGATCGTTGTGTTATGAAGGGTTTGATCTGCAATCTGTCACTCAAAGCAGGAGTATGTGAAATCTCAAATTACTCCCACAATCAAATTGTTGTGTACGATCGAATCGATCGTTGTGTTATGAAGGGTTTGATCTACAATCTGTCACTCAAAGCAGCAGTATGTGAAATCTCAAATTTCTGCAATCTGTCCCTCAGAGCAACAGTAGTAGTAATCTCAGGATGCAGGATCAGATGTTAAAATGTCTGCAATCTGTCCCTCACAAAAACGCTGGCAGCTTCCTCTCCCTATACTATTCAGAGTCTCAGAGAGCATGTGACTGCAGCATCAAGTGACTCCAGCTTATATAGAGGCTGGGTCACATGATGCACTGGCCAATCACAGCCAAGCCATTAGTAGAAAGTGTTTGGGTACTGCGCTTAGGACAACAGAGGTGATTACTACAAAGCTTGCTGCCGCCCTTAAAGTTGATCCCCCTACATGAGGGTCAACTGGTTAGAATTGTTTAGTATTTGTGGGTACTGGCGCTACTTTGTCATAATATCCATAGAGAGTGTATTGTATTCAGTTGTTGTCTCTTCCTGGTTCAGCAGGGATATGTATTGCATTAATATAGTAAAATCAGGAGAATAGGATAAATATTGTATGAGTAAAATAAATAGATGAATAAGTAAATAAATAACATAAATATGCAAACATGTGGTGTTGATTAAATCCTCATTACGTGAATGATTAAAGTGGCGTATTTCCGCTATAACTTTACACTGTGTCACTATACCAAGTGTAAACAATTCCTGCAGCAACATGTAAATATTGTGCAATGTGTGGATCTCTGAATCCACCGGATCAGAAATATGAATCATAAAGTGCTATTGCAATATAATGTCCGTAGGTCTTTATAATCAAATAAAGAAGTGCTCAGTGCTCCAAAGTGCTAGTGAAATCCTGTTTTTGTCCTTAAATGATAAATCCTGATATCACAGTTCATACAGATGTCAGTGTTCCTTTATGGATTCCTTCCGTGCAAAACCGGTGCTGGTCAAACGTGCTCCCCTAAGGATACCCCACTTACCAGATGGCGTCACCCCTGCAGGGGTAAAACGCATGAACGCCTATTCGGTGCCTCCTGGGGATCCCAAGTGGTGGAATGCGGTTGTTATCCTGGGGTTCTCAGCAGAGGTGTAGATGGTCCAGTGTAGAGGGGAAGAAACAAAAGATGTCCATAGTGAAATCCATTTAAAAGGTAAGTTTATTAATCCAAAAAATCCAGATAAAAACAGTGAGTGGTTGAACAGATCGTTATCAAAGGGAGCTGCCAAGTGGTAAGCGTGTATTGAGAAAGTCCCATCCGCTTCCTGGAAGGATGGCGTGCGTTCCACTGGCCGTAGCTTCGAACGGAGGGTACGTTCGTTCGTGCGTGAGTCTAACTCCGCCTTACGCGTTTCGTCATGTGACGCCTCAGAAGACGTCACAAGGCGTTCATGTGTTTTACCCCTGCAGGGGTGACGCCATCTGGTAAGTGGGGTATCCTTAGGGGAGCACGTTTGACCAGCACCGGTTTTGCACGGAAGGAATCCATAAAGGAACATTGACATCTGTATGAACTGTGATGAACTGTGATATCAGGATTTATCATTTAAGGACAGAAACAGGATTTCACTAGCACTTTGGAGCACTGAGCACTTCTTTATTGTTTATTTGATTATAAAGACCTACGGACATTATATTGCAATAGCACTTTATGATTCATATTTCTGATCCGGTGGATTCAGAGATCCACATATTGCACAATATTTACATGTTGCTGTAGGAATTGTTCACACTTGGTATAGTGACACAGTGTAAAGTTATAGAGGAAATATGCCACTTTAATCATTCACGTAATGAGGATTTAATCAACACCACATGTTTGCATATTTATGTTATTTATTTACTTATTCATCTATTTATTTTACTCATACAATATTTATCCTATTCTCCTGATTTTACTATATTAATACAATACATATCCCTGCTGAACCAGGAAGAGACAACAACTGAATACAATACACTCTCTATGGATATTATGACGAAGCAGCGCCAGTACCCACAAATACTAAACAATTCATGTCATTAGTAGGCATGGCTGTGATGGCTTCTAAGGGCAAACCAGTGAAACACTTATTGATTGGCTGCCCTGCAGCTATTCAACATGCGTGATCAACTATCAGAACCCAGAACCCGAACGTTTTTTGAAATGTCCGTGTTCGGGTCCGGGTCCCGGACACCCCAAAGTTCGGTACGGACCCGAACATTACAGTCCGGGTTCACTAAACACTAATAACAAACCATTAACTGAATACTTTAAGTGGTTGTTTATGATAAAAGATGTTATTCTAAAAGGTCAATTTCTACAAATTTTTGTTAACTAATAACAGGTAAACTATAACTTCAGGCAAGATTAAAGTGTGTGTAAACCCCAGTGTAGATAAGGGTGAGGATAAAGGGGTCCAAACAACCCTCCAAGAGCATCAATGGTGCAGCAGCCACCAGGCACCCAAAGTGTCGCCTCTCAAATCTCAGACACAGACAGCAGCAGTTTAAAGGAAAAGTGTCTTTCCTTCGCTCCTTCTAAGCTTCATTCACATGACCAAGCCTAGGTAGGAGTTGCACTTAGGGGAGATCTGTACTGGAGAAGAAGGAAAGAGATTCTGGGGGAAGAGCTTTACTAAACCTGGCCATACACTGATCCAAATTTGACTGGTTGAGCAGGGACCAGCCACATTTTGATAAGTGTGTAGCCATCCTTGCCTGAAAAAAGTCAATCAACCTTCTTAACACTTGACACTTGATACACAACCATTGATAGCAGGAAGCTGTCAGAAGAACAGAAGGAAACTGTCATATATGGGAGGAAGAAATGCCAGCCAAAAGTCCATTGTTTGGACCAGCTTGTGTTTAGACCTAACCAGAACCTCATCCCTAACCAGCAGCCTTTGGCAAACATTAAAGGTAGTACAGTAAACTTTCCAGTAGACTACTGGCGTCTGTTTCTACAAGCTCCAGAGAAATTTTGGAGATGACGGTGATTCATACTGGACATTGACTCTTAAATGAAGAGGGAAGCGCGTGAGAAATTCTGAGGAAGATGTGATTTTGGATGGGTTCTTGGAGAAGTCTGTCTTAGTGTAGATTTATTACCCTCTGGTCAGTTTCTGGTCATCCTGGACAACCCTGACATTAATCCTACATATGACTAACACAGTCTAACATGAGCTGTAAAAATCCCAGTGTGCCTACTCGGCTAAAAACTCACAGCTGTTTGTAGGCCTGCAAAACAACCCCACAGTTCAAAGATGTTTGCATCAAGGTTAGGCTTCATGCATGTGGCTGCAAATGGCCATACAGTACAGAATATAGACCCGCTAGTCAACTTGTACAAATAAATGGCAGACTGTCTGCATTCGTGGAGGTGCATATGGCCCTGTACACATGTAGATGCTCAGATTCACATAAACATTTTATTTTCAATTGTATTGGGACACCTTTCTTTACATGAACTTTAATGGCATCCCAGTCTTAGTCCATAGGGTTCAATATTGAGTTGGCCCACCCTTTGTAGCTATAACAGCTTCAACTCTTCTGGGAAGGCTGTTCACAAAGTTTAGAAGTGTGTCTATGGGAATGTTTGACCATTCTTCCAGAAGCACATTTGTGAGGTCAGGCACTGATGTTGGACAAGAAGGCCTGGCTTGCAGTCTCCCCTCTAATTCATCCCAAAGGTGATCTATCGGGTTGAGGTCAGGACTCTGTGCAGGCTGGTCAAGTTCCTTCACCCCAAACTCGCTCAACCATGTCTTTATGGACCTTGATTTCTACACTATAGTGTTTTGACAATATAGTGTATTTCCATATATATGTATACAGCTGCACCTGTCACTCCTGACAAAGAAAATCCAGTTGTATTGAAACTGAAAAGAGTGGCAGCAGAAAAAAGACCAAGTGGCTAATAAAGTCGGCACCATTTTTTCAATATATTTATACATGTTTATGTTATTATTATTATTATTCATGACTTATAAAGAGCCAATAGTTTGCGCAGCGCTTTACAACATGAGGGCAGACAGTACAGTTACAATACAATTCAATACAGGAAGAATCAGAGGGCCCTGCTCATTAGAGCTGACAATTATGTTTGTTTGTTTTTTTCTGTAATACCCTCCCAGTGTAGTAGGTTGCTAGGTAAATTTAATTTAGCTCCTCTGTAAACATTGTACGGGGTTGATTGCTTCGGGCTGCTCAGTGTTTCACAGGCTGCTTTTCTGCTGCTTCCCCATGTCTTCTAGACACTTCGAGAAGCATAGTAGAAGGAGAGCAGAACATGCAGCCTAAATATTTATGGAACTCCAGCCAATCTCTTAGAATGGGTTGCCCAGAAGGTGGAAAGAGAGCCAATAATTAGTCTGAGACCTGGGTAGCAGATACAGTGTTTGCTAAAGGAGCCAGGGGAGTCGGGGGGTTGCTTACCCAAGAACTTTTGTCCAGGAAGTGAGCTGGGTCAAGTGGACGCTTACTGAAGAGTGCCAGGAGGAAGTTTTTGGGAAGGAATCCAATTGTCCTGTGGCTATATCATTCCAAAACCCCAGTGCTGCAGAGTGTGACAATGTGGTGCTTTGAGACTCTGGAGAGGTACAGGTCACATTCAACTTAGAATTTCAGTTGGACATTTCTTTTGCAAGATCAGTACAGCCAGTATTTGCGCAATACAGCCATGGGTTGTGCAATACAGTCAGAAGTTTGTGCCTAACTTTCAGAGGTTGTGCAATACAGCCAGAAATTGTGCATAGCAGCCAAATGTCAAGCAGTCTTCAAGTTGTACAGTTTTGCAGATCGGGGGTATCCCATGCTCCCCATCCCTATCCAAGTTCCTATTCCAATAAAAACCCTAAAAATAAACCCCTAGGCTGATCTTTTCTGAAACACTTTTTATCAATTCACCTGAATGTCATAATCTTTTTGCTTACCTTTTCTTGAACTAAATAACAGTTTGAAATATAAAAAAAAATTGTATAAGTCACTTTGGTAAGAAAGGAGGAGGGATGTGTATTGGGTCACTGATTTTACATTTTCCCAGTTAAAGTGGAAGTCCATGCTAAAACTAAAATTCCCACATCTATAGATATCCATGATCTAACACTAACCTATCTAGCCCTGTAAAGGAAAAATGAGTATACATACCTTTACTGAAGGTGATCCGACCCTATCTCCAGCAGCAGAAGCTCTGCAGAGGACACAGCCGACAATGGCTGTGAAATGAATGGGGAGTGACGTCACCCATAGACTTACTATGGGGCTTCCGTTGTCGTCCGTGTCTTCTGCACCCGCCTCCACAGGGAAATTGCAGCGGACAAATGTGTGGGATTTGGGATGTGTGACATCTAATGCTCTCACGTATGGGGTGGGGTTCCGGTTTGGACACAGGGAGTCCAGGCCTGTACAGAGACTACAAGTGGCTCATACCAGGTCAAATTCAGTAACTACTGCAGTAGGCTCCTTCTCCATTTCTCTGGAGGTAAAGGACTACTTACCTCTGGGGTTCACCCCCCAGTTGTTGTTTTTGACGTGCATCCCTGTGCCTAAACCGGAACCCCACCCCATACGTGAGAGCATTAGATGTCTTCTTTCTTGTACTCCTTATGATTCAATCGCATGAGGGAAGCTGCTTATGTGGGAAACAGAAGATTTGATGGTTATTATGAGACAAGTGTTGTGACCTCCTGGAGGTTGAAGAATTGAGGTGAGAGGCCAGAAATATCGGTGATGGGCTGCACTTAAGACACCTATGTATGAGGAATAAGATGCACATTGTCCCCACGGTGGCTTATTTCACACATTCCTGTTAAGAGTGGACTGAGTCTTTCACAGTGACCTTTTATGGGGTTGTAAGGCTGAAGCAAGGGGCTCCTGCAATTGTGGTGGTGGTCACCAAAAGGACTCTAATACCCTTGCTCTGCATTTTATAATTTTAATTTAGGAATTGAAATTGTGTCTATAGGCGCTCCTATATTATCTACTTGCCTACTGGGTACTTTCACCCCTTCCTGCCCAGGCCAATTTTCAGCTTTCAGCACTGTCACACTTTGAATGACAATTGTGCAGTCATACAACACTGTACCCATATGACTGACAATGTTTTAATCTTTTGAGACAGATAGAGCTTTCTTTTGGTAGTATTTAATTACCACTGGGTTTTCTTTTTTTGCTAAACCAGCAAAAAAAAAAAGACCGAACATTTTGGAAAAAAAATACTTAATTTCTGTTATTAATAACATTTTGCAAATAAGTAATTTTTCTCGTTCACTGATGGACACTGATAGGCTGCACTGATGGGCACTGATTGGCATTGTTGGGGCTGCACTGATAATCATGACACTGATGATCAGTGCCCTAATTATCAGTGTAAAAGTCACCTGTCACAATTGCTTGTTACCGGCTCTCCTCTCCGAGTGCTGTGACAGAGCACACAGCTGATTACATGGTAAAGGGCTGCTCTGAATGGCCCTTTACCCTGATCTGTCTGAAGGACACAGTGATCACAGAGCACGCTGGCTGCGCGCCCCAGCAGGTATGGTGGGGGGGCGTGGTTTTGAGAGGACATCCATGGACACCCTCCCAGAACTAGACGTCCGCACTGTAGCCGTCTTTTGGCTATAGTTAGGTCAGAAAGTGGTTAAAGTTTACAACATGATAATATTGAAAAAAAGGGTAGTTTAGTGTGCGTTGGTAGACTATTGCATGTCAGTAGACACACACAGGTTTCTCAATTGAAGAGAATTTGTATTTCCAATTTGCACCTGAGTAGGCATACATTTTTGTCTCTGCTAAAAATGTTATTTTCCGAAAGAACATGATGATAGCAGAGCAGCTCATCAGCAACAGATTAACATAACTGTGATACTTGGCTTATGACATAGATGCAGCATTTTTTAACAGCAAAAGTGACAGTAATGATAAGACTTGGCTGTGGCAGAATCTCTAAATAGCCAACTTTCTTGGTTTCTACAACTCTTCTGGCTTGAAATAACATTTATTTATCATGCAGCCCAGTACGGCTTTATAGGTAAACACTATTTAACAAAACTTCAACAAGACATTTACTTAAAGCTGAACTCCAGGGAAATATAAGATACAAAATAATTACAGCTGTGCGTTCGTTAATACATCACTAAATTCAAATTTAAAACGCTTATGAGCAGACAGGGTGTTTGTAGCAAAAGGGACATTCAATGTCTATTCTGCAATAAAATACACTCGCCTGCCCATTTGCAGTCCTCTGCATAAAGTACACTGAGCTGCACTTTCGTAGCTCAGCTTAAGTCTCGTACACACGGTTCGACGATCGCATACAATGGGTCGTACTCAAGACCGTTGTATGCGATATCGATCGTTCGTATTAGACAAGTCGAACATACGACGGTCGTACAAGGGAGTTGTATGAGCAGACTAGAAAACTTGGTCGTACCAACAAGCTCTCATACGACCGTTGTTTCGTGTGTACAGAGAAGTTGGTACAAGTTGTATTGTGCAAAACACGCATGCCCAAAGTCAGGAATGGCTGGATGCTAATCACATGCACCTGAACATTCTTTCCCCGGCCGTACGATCATGTAGTGCAGTCAGTATGCTGCATACAACAGCCAACATACGATTTGACGCGATCGTACCTGCGATCATCGAACCGTGTGTACGGGGCTTAACACTTCTGGCAGGATGACTAAAGCCTCGTACACACGGGACGACGATCGCATACAACAGGTCATACTCACGACTGTTGTATGCAATATCGATCGTTCGTATGCGCGATTAGAACAGTCGAACATACGATGGTCGTACAAGGGAGTTGTATGAGTAGACTAGAAAACTTGGTCATACCAACAAGCTCTCATACGACCGTTGTATCGTGTGTACAGAGCAGTTGGTACAACAAAGTTGTATTGTGCAAAACACGCATGCCCAAAGTCAAGAATGGCTGGATGCTAATTACATGCACCTGAACGTTCTTTCTCCGGCCGTACGATCGTGTAGTGCAGTCAGTATGCTGCATACAACAGCCAACATATGATTCGACGCGATTGTACCTGCGATCGTTGAACCGTGTGTACGGGGCTTAACTCGTACTCATGAGTGGAAGGTACGTCACCCCATGCCAGTCAATCAAGACAGGCAATGGCCGACACCTGGAAGGAGAAAATGTCAGTGCTGGCAAGGGACCTTCAGATGTTGGACCGTTGGAGAGGAGGTGAGTATCTGTGACTTCAGTTCAGCTTTAGATGTACTTTATAAATGCAAGCAATGTAAGTACCTGCATTTCACTTGGTATCAAGCTCTTGTAGTCCTTGTACAGAGGAACTCAGAAAGGGGAGGAATAGCTGCATATAGGAGCCAATCAGTCATGCTGCAGCACGTAACATGATGATAGGAGGAAAGAGCAGAGTGACAGAGAAATGAGCTCAACACTGTGCTGTTTATACTTTTACAGTCCTTTTACAGGGTAGGAAATCAGGACCTGTAAGGGCTCATTTACATCAGAAGCTATACTGATAACATGACTTCTGGTGTGCTGATCCTGGTACATCGTGGTTTATTTTTCTTTTTTTTTTCTTTTTTTGTTGAGCTTTATTGAAATGTCACAAGTAACATTTTATTAATATCTATCTGAACAGTGGCATTGTAATGAGGTCGTTCAGACTGCAACCCTCTGCCCTGAAAAAAAGTGCTGCAAGCAGTACTTTTTTTCTGCATGCACCACTGCAATGCAGTGGTGTGAATTGACCTCATGGGGAACAAGGCTTTTTCTCTTGAGTTGCATTGGGACTGTGCTGGGCTAGGTTGTCCAGCGCAGTCTCAGTGTACCTGATGTGAATGAGCCCCTCAAGGGGAACAAGGCTTTTTCTCTTGCCTTGCATTGTGATTGTGCTAGGCTACTTTGCCCAGCGCAATCTCAGTGATCCTGGTGTGAATGAGCCCTTGGTGTTACTGATCTGTAGCAGAGGAAAAATCAGTAGAGTTGAGCGAACCTCTGGAAGTTCGGGTTCTGCTGGTCCGTCCGAACTTCGGGACAAAGTCCGGGTCCGGGTCCGGACGGAACCCGAACGATCGCACGGAGCCCAAGGCAGGCCTGGGCCTGGGCCTGAAACAGGGCTTCAAGCCTGCCTGGTCGTCTTGGGCTTGAAGGTCTCCAAGCGAGTTGAGATGACTAAAAAGGAGACGATGTCTAGTCATTGTGGTTCCCGAGTAAGTGTGGTCCTAGTGACTCTAACGCGACCCGTTTCATCGGATCGTGTTAGTGTTACGTTCCGTTCTCTTTTTCGGAACAAGGGGAACTCCCCGAGTAAGTGTAGTCCATGTGACTCTGACGCGACCTGTTGGATCGGGTCGTGTCAGGGTTACGTTGAGTTCTCTTTTTCGGAACAAGGGGTACTCCAGTTAAGTGTGGTGA
>BLSH010330452.1:122724-138666 GCA_018402905.1 Glandirana rugosa
AAATCTCTAATTTCTGCTATCTGTCCTCAGAGCAACAGCACAGACAGCAGTAGTAAAGTAATCTATCTCAGGATGCAGGATCAGGTCTTAAAATGGCTGAAATCTGTCCCTCACGCCGTCAGCTACCTTTCCCTACACTAACCCAAGGAGCATGTGACTGCAGCACTGTGACTCCAGCTTATAAAGAGGCTGGGTCACATGATGCACTGGCCAATCACAGCCATGCCATTAGTAGGCATGGCTGTGATGGCTTCTAAGGGCAAACCAGTGAAACGCTTGTTGATTGGCTGCCCTGCAGCTTCTCAACACGTGGAGTAAAATAGCAGAACCCCGGACCGAACCCGAACGATTTTTGAAATGTCCGGGTCCGGGTCCGTGCCACGGACACCCGAAAGCTCGGTACGGACCCGAACGTTACAGTCCGGGTTCGCTCAACACTAAAAATCAGGTCTGTTGCATAAAGCTGTGCAAATCTCAGAACTGGATACAAAATCCTTTGGAAGGTAGAACATTTCCCTTATACTGTATATATTCATTTGTGTATTTAGCCATTTGCTTGGAGTTTAGCTTTAATAAAAAAAAGTATTTCTTTATTAAAAATGTGTGTGTGCCTAAACAGCCTAGGCTAAATATTTCTGTCTCTTTCTCTGTTATCTAGTTTGTGGCTTCTGAGTTGCTGTGACTTGCTTCTGACTTTGATTTGTCTTTGGGTTGCTCAATATGTATCTTCAAGTTGAATTGAGAAGCTTTTACATTCCTGAAGACATGTATGCAGAGCTGTTTAGATGCCACGTCCATGTACACAAGCCCTTATAATGCATTTTATCCCGAGAATCTTAATCAACATCAACAACAGGATTTTCAGCTGTTCATCACCTGGGTTTGGCAAGATGACCAGACCATTGATTCTTTTAGGAAAAGACATATTCTTTCTTTCACTTTTTCTAATTTATTTCATTCAAATTCACATGTGAATCAGTAGGGTAGCATTACTGAATAACATAGAAAAAGTATTTTTATTTAAGATTAAAGGCTATTTCCTGTGTTTCTAATAAGTTTTAAATCCTAAACAGCTGGGATCACATGGCCTCTGGCTACCGGAAACATTTTGGTGGTTTCTTCTCTATAATGAATACACTCTAGGGCAGCCATTATCAATCAGGGTTCTATAAAACCCTAGTGTTCCTCCAGAATTTCCTAGGGGTTACTTGACCAGAGCTTGATTGACCTCCCATTTGATGGTGTCTGCATAATTCCAGGTACATTGCCACCTGGCAGAATCAGCAGCATTCTGTCCACAACTGTAATAGGAACATACTTCCTACTAGTCAGCAAAGTGAGGGGCATTATTCTCACTGACTGCAATTAATTAATTTTAGCAGGGTTCCCACTGAAAATTATTTTAAGGGTTATTCTGGGGCAAAAGGTTGAGAAAGGCTGATCTAGAGTCTATAGTTTTTAAACAGACAGACCCTGCCTAGTAGACTTGAAAGGCACAGCGTTTCAGATGGTCACTATATGCAAAACTATATACACATCTTTTACTGATAAGTCTTTCAGGATTTGTGCATTGCACACAGGGACAAGGGCAGATGGTATGCATGTTCTGCACTACCTAGAAGTGGTATAGAATTGTGTCTCCTGGGGCTTGTCATTTATGCCAGAATATAAGGCAAGCTATACTTTGACATATTTCAATGAATGCACAACACTGAGTAGGCAATGTAGATCATATTGATAGAATATAATCTTCTTCGTGCAGTGTTTGCCTTTAGCCTAGGACTAAGGTGATTGCATAGCATAGCATAACATAGCATAATGTGCCATACTATGGGACTATTAATGGAGAGCTCCACAGTGAACTTCAGGATAATAGAAATGTGCATAATGCACTGCAGCAAAATGTTTGAATAATAACAAATTGGAGCAGTGACTTAAAGCCCATACACACGGTACGATTATCGACCAACAACAGCTGTACGACAGCCTGTTGTCCGATAATCCGACCATTCCAT
This sequence comes from Glandirana rugosa, assembly GCA_018402905.1. NCBI lineage: Eukaryota > Metazoa > Chordata > Amphibia > Anura > Ranidae > Glandirana > Glandirana rugosa. The sequence continues at coordinate 124,740 of BLSH010330452.1, forward strand.
GCGTGATTCTACAGCCAATTTTCAATTATCGTCCAACAGAAGTTGTCTGTGAAGATTAGAAAACTTTTGTCTGCCAACAAGGCGTTGGCCAATTTTCGTCTTGTGTGTACAGAAATTGGCCAAACAAAAGTTGGAAGTGCAAACACGCTTGCTCGGAAACCAGCAAGTGTTCGGTCATATAAACCTGCGTCCGTAATTTACAATTCACATTCACCTGAACTTCCTCTTTATACGCTCGTAGCATGTCACTACGTTTGTCTTTGTTGGACGATTACTTGACTACTGTCAGTACGCTAGACAAAACCACGGATAGCCAATTTGGACAAAAGTTGGACGTGCAGTCATATTAGGAGTGTGGTTTGACAGTGACACAAACTGTTACAATATGTGGGCAATCATTACAATATTGGGCAATCATTACAGTGCATGGGCAACACATGGTCAACTGCTACAATACATAGGCAGCAAACAGAAATCATTACAATACATGGTAATGATAATAAACATAACAGTAACAACATTGGTGGCAATATTTTACTACCACCTTTTCTTAAGGCCTCCAGCAACAGGCTTTAGTTGCTTATCCCTCTGGCCACACACATCCTCCTCCAGATCCAGGCATAAGTTGAAATAGAAGATAGTACTGCCTGCACCTCCTCCTGACTCTCTCCTTCTTTCTAGTACAAGTTTGTGACTTCAGCCTCTGGCTGACAGGAGTAGTAACTTTAATGAACCGAGTCAAAGGAAATCCCTGATGGCCTGGTGTCCCAGTAATCTGCCTGATTACTTTCCAATCTAGAGAGCTCCCAATTGTTGACATCAAGAGAGTAGTAAACTTTTGCATGTAATGCCAAGTCTCTGTTTACCCAGACATGGCTTAAAGCTCTCCCAAAAGACATCCATACCAGTGTGCATTCTCTAGGCTTACTCTAGGCACTCTGCTTGGTGATCATTACTGGCATAGCTCTGTTGGAAGAGCAACAGCATTGTTACCTTATACTGTGAACTGTAAATGTAAATTATACCTATCTATACCAGCAGGTGGCGCTGAAGAGTTAAAGTGTGTGTTCTATGGTAAAGTAATCAGAGGAAGTACCTTCCTTATGTAAGTGTATTTACGTGTATCCTCTTAGTTCCTGTTTCTTGTTCCATGATGATAAAGGGCATGTAATGTATCCTGCATGAAAGTAAAGTATTCTCTGCACACACCAAGCTTCCAAGTGCATGATTCAATAACCTGCTAACAGATTATGCGCCCAGCAGGCACCCAGCGCACTGAGCAAGATCCAGGCATCCAGAGGCACTGAAGCAAATCTGTGAGTACTGTATGCAAGCTGCTGCAAGATGGCAAGTGGTTCAGATGTGAAGTTTGCAATAGCAGAGCTGAACAATGACAATTACCAGCTGTGGAAATTTAAACTAGAGATGATTCTCACTAAGGATGACTTGTGGCAAGTGCTGAATACAGAAAGACCCACAAATGGAGAGATGGGGGACTGGGATAGAAGAGTTAGGCAGGCTAAAGCAACCATAAGCATACTAGTGGAAGATGACCAGCTTATACACATAAGAACAGAGAAAACAGCCAAAGGTATGTGGACTTCATTACAAAAGCTGCAAGAGCATTCAAGTCTCAACAGTAAGTTGTTTCTGCTAAGAAAATTGTATAAGATGAGACTAGAAGATGGCCAGAAAATGTGTAAACATGTGAAACCTATGCTAGAGAGCAGCTACGCAACATAGGAGAGGACACCAGTATTGTTGCCCTGCTCCTCTGCAGCCTTCCAGGGACATATGCTGCTCTTATTAATGCTTTAGAAACCAGACCCGAGCAGGAACTGACACTGGAATATGTCAAAGGCAAATTAATTCATGAATATGACAGGAGGAAAGAAAGCACGCAACATGATGACAAAGCTCTTATGATGTACAAAGGCACAAAGCACAACAAAGAAAGCAGAGCCTGTTTTCGCTGTAAAAAGTCACTTAGAAAAGGACTGTTCTATCTGGAAAGCTGAGCAGTGAAAGCTGCAGCTATCCACAAAAGAAAGAGTCAAAGCAGCCACAAAGGAAACTGCAGACACATCATGGAGTGCCATCTTTAAAGTGACACAGAGCAGAAAGGCACGAGGCTGGTGCATAGACTCAGGTACGACAAGCCACATGCCTAGCGATGAGACCTTCTTCACAAACATTGATTACAGTGCAAAAGACAACGTTTTTCTAGCAAACAGGAAAAGCATCACAATGATGGTAAAGTCCAGGGCTTCCTGAACTGCATTACACCACAAGGAGGTCACCACAGTATCCTTGTAAAGAAATTGCTATATGTTCCAGAACTAGAAGGCAGCCTTCTATTAGTGAAAAGTCTTGCAAACAACAGCCTCACAATTAAGTTCCAGGGTGATAAATGCACAATTCACATTAATAAGCAATGCCTCGCAAAAGGAAAACTGGATGATCACCTATACAGGCTCATCACCACAGACCAGCAGGCCAATATAGTCTCTAATGACCTACACAGCAAATGTATTCATTTATGTCACAGGCGGCTGGGGCACAGAAGTCCAGAAGCTATACAGGACATTATAAAGAGAGGTTTATCAGAAGATTTGACAATAACGCCTTGCAAATTGCTCATGCAATGCAAGTGCTGCATTGAAGCAAAAGCTTCCCTACCATAGGCATCTCAAAAAAAAAACAACCACCCCCTGCAGCTTATACACAGTGATGTATGTGGTCCAATGAAAAGTCCCACATCGGGCGGGAACAGATATCTACTGACTTTCATTGATGATTATTCCAGGTACACAACTACTTATCTGATGAAACACAAGAATGAAACATCAGAGAAACTTCAAGAGTTTGTTGCCAATGCCATGTCTAGCAACAAATTCTAGAGGGTACCAGGAATAATACGCACCGACAATGGGGGAGAATACATAAGCAAAGAAGTGGCCTCATACCTGAAGAGACAAGGAATAGTACACCCGACAACTACACCATACACACCTGAACAAAACTGTGTAGCAGAAAGGAAAAATTGCACTCTTATAGAAATGGCCAGGTGCATGTTGTTGGATGCCAACCTACCTCACAAGTACTGGGGAGAAGCAGTCATGACTGCAACTTACCTACAGAACAGACTACCCTCAGAAGCCATTAAAAGTACTGTATTCGAGATGTGGCATGGATCAAAGCCTAGCTTAGGGCACATCAGAGTGTTTGGATGTAAAGCGTATGCCTATATTCCAAGTGAAAAGCGATCCAAGCTGGAGAACAGAGCCATAGAGGGCATTCTAGTAGGTTACAGTGAGCAAATTAAGAGTTACAGAATCCTACACCCAAAGACTGACAAATTGACAATATGCCGTAGTGTTTATTTTGAAAGCCCATCACCAAGCTGTCATACATTGTCAAAACACACAGCGTACATGAACCAACATCCTGGGAAGACAGAAAAACTGCCAAAATGTGAAGCCAATAAATGGAGAAAGGCAGCAGAAAAAGAATTAAAGTCTCTTCAAGAAAATGAAACATGGACACTCACAGAGCTCCCTCCTAATCACAAAACTATAGGAAATAAGTGAACTTTCAAAGTAAAGTCAGACACAGAAGGGAATATCCACAAATACAAAGCTAGACTAGTTGCCAAGGGTTACTCCCAAAAATTTGGTGAAGATTATGATGAAACATTCGCTCCCGACATAAAACACTCCACCATCAGAGCACTTCTTAGCGTTGCAGCAGGGAAGGGCATGCAAGTCAAACACCTAGATGTTAAAACTGGGATGACCTCTACATGGAGCAACCACCAGGGTTTGAGCAAGGAGACAACTTTGTGTGTAAACTTCAGAAGAGCATCTTAAGCAATCTGCAAGAATGTGGAATGAGAAAGTGAACAAAGTACTTACTAAAGAGGGATTCTCAAGAAGTAAAGCAGACTCATGTCTCTATTCCAAAAATCAAGAAGACAGATGGATATACATCCTTATCTATGTTGATGACATTATAACATGTTTTGAACGCAAAGGGGATTGCAATCAGATAGTTCACAAGCTTAAAGAAAATGTTGAAATCAAAGAGCTAGGGAACATTAGCTACTATCTGGGAATCCAAATAGAGAGAAGAAGATGGAAGTTATCTTCTCAACCAATCTCAGAAAATCTCTGAAATCTTGGAACAATTCCATATGCAAGATGCAAAGGAAGTGTCAAACACCTATGGAACCAGTCTATCAAAAGAGCCATGAAGCAAAAAACTTGCTACCCAACAATGGCATGTATCGCAGAGCAATCGGTAAGCTGCTATATGTTGCCACTGTGACAAGACCAGACATAGCCGCAGCAGTGGACACACTATGCAGGAAAGTCTCAGCTCCCTGTCAGCGTAACTGAAACGCAGTAAAAAGAGTGATGGAGTGCCTCAAAGGAACAATTTAGATGAAGTTATGGTTACCAGCAACATCCAATCCAAAACTGGTCAGGTATGTGGATGCTGATTAGGCTGGTGACTGCACATACGTTGGTCTAGTCCAAAGCAAGCAACTGTTGCTCTATCTTCAACTGAATCAGAGTACATTGCAGCAGCACATGCTTGTCAAGAAGCGATATGGATTTGTAAACTTTTTGTGGACATTGGGATAGACATGTCAAAATCAATTCCCATTTTTGAAAACAACCAGGGCTGTATAAAGCTTACTCAATCAGAAAGGGTCAATCCGAGGACCAAACACATCGACATCAAGTATCATCTATTGAGGGACAATCAAGAACAAGGTGTTATTGACATGCAATACTGCCCATCAATACTGCTGTTGCACTCACCAAGCCTTTGTTGAAGGAACGTCATAGTTATTTCCAAAAGAAGCTGAATGTAATTTGACAAAGCACATGATGTTGTGTTGAGAAGGGGTGTTGAAAGAGCAACAGCAATGTTACCTTGCATTGTGAACTGTAAATATGCATTATACCTATCTATACCATCAGGTGGCGCTGCAGAGTCATAGTGTGTGTTCTACAGTAAACAGAGGAAGTACCTTCCTTATGTAAGTGTATGTACTTGTATCTTCTTAGTTCCTGTGTTTCTGTTCCATTATGATAAAAGCCATGTAATGTATTCCTCCATGAAAGTAAAGCTATCCTCTGCATACAACAAGCTTCCAGCCCATGATTTCAATACTCTGCCAATTAGCTCCAGTGAACAACTCCTAGTTACCTTTTCCTTTGACATGGTACTCCATAAATGCTTAATTTACAAATTGAAGTCAGTTGGCATTACCAATAGTGTATATACCTGGATATAAAATTGGTTACAAAGGTAGATGATAAATAGAGTAGCTTCTGGAAGGTCTGGAGTTGTGAGCAGGATGACCCAGAGCTCTGTCCTGGGACCAATTCTGTTTAACTTTTTCATAAAAGATATAGAGGTTGGTGTTAGTGGTTCAATCTCGGTATTTGCTGGTTATACAAAGCTAACCAGGGCAATAACTTAGCAACAGGATAATAGAGGGGTAGGAAAGTAAATGAAAAATGAGGTTAAATGTAGGAGGGGAATGTAAAGTGATGCACTTGGGGGCTAAAAATACGAATTCAGGCTTTAAGTTAGGGGGAGAACCCCTGGAGGAATCAAGGAATGGAAAAGGACCCGGGGGTTCTAGTTGATGCATTAAGCAAGGCGTGCAGACTATTAGCATGCATTAAAAAGGGGATATACTAAGAGATAAATATATAATTCTACCACCTTACAAAACTCTGGTTCGGCCCCATCTTGAATATCTTGTCAAATTCTGGTCACTGGTCCTCAGGAAGGATGTGCTGGAATTGGAGAGAGTCCAAAGAAGGGCAGCTAAACAAATAAGGGGACTGGAGTCAGTTATGAGGAAAGGCTACACACATTAAGTTTGTTTTCCCTGGAGAAGAGATGCTTAAGAGGAGATATGATCACAAAATACAAATATATCTATTATTTATTTATTTCGGGTACTTATATAGCACTGTCAATTTACGGAGTGCAATTTAGAGAGGATCTAATTAACCTACCAGCATGTCTTTGGAGTGTGGGAGGAAACCGGAGTACCCGGAGGAAACACACGCAGGCACAGGGAGAACATGCAAACTCCAGGCAGGTAGTGCCGTCGTTGGGATTCGAACCAGTGACCCTTTTGCTGCCAGGTGAAAGTGCTACCCACTACACCACTGTGCCGCCCAATATATAAATTGTGATTTTAGCATAGGTAGAAAACTGTTCAGTCTCAGGTTGCTCAAGAGAACACATGGCCACTTAATGAAGTTGGACGAGAAGCAGTTTAACCTTAAACTGCTTAAGACATTCTTTATTGTGAGAACAGTAAGGATGTGGAACTCCCTTCCACAATCAGTGGCGTCAGCAGGAAGTATTGACAATTTAAAAAAATGTATAGATCAGCATCTTAGTGCAATCAATGTACAGGGATATGGGAGGTGTTAGAGGCATAAATGCATACACACACCCACACAGGTTGAACTGCATGGACTGATGTCTTTATCCAACCTCACCAACTATGTAACTATGGGGTTGATTTACTAAAACTGGAGAGTGCAAAACCTGGTGCAGCTGTGCATGGTAGCCAATCAGCTTATAACTTCAGCTTGTTCAAGTAAGCTTTGACACAAAAACCTGGAAGCTGATTGGCTTCTAAGCAGAGCTACACACCAGAATTTACACTCTCCAGTTTAAGTAAATCAACCCCTATGTAACTAAAATAAGATGTCCAAATCATCCCAGATAGCCTCCCTTTAATTCACTTCTAGGTTTAACACCTTTTTGGAATATTATGTCAATTTTTGTACTTTTCCGGGGAAAAAAGCCTGAGCTTAAATGCACTTAATGTAAACAATTCATCACTGTTGTATTCTGTCCCATGTAATATTCACTAGCCATGAAGGTGATAATTACTCTAGCACCAACTGGGTATTAGTATAGTGTGTATGGTGTTTTTCTCCAGTGAGGTAAGAACCTGCTCTTCATTTGATGCATGAATGCCAAGGACTGTGAAGAGACCAGTTAAATATAGATAAAAAATAATATTGCATCTGTTAAGAGATGCAGGTTTCACTGTGGCCAAAAAAGCGTGGTCATTTTTCCACAGCTCCGGGGGAACGCAGCATAGTCACTGTATTTACAGTCACTGGCTGTTTTCCCAGCATTTAACTTGTCTGTAACTCTTAATCTTCTCACAAACCATAACTGCTAAGCAAAGTATACCTGCATTTAGACTGTCCCCAGGTTAATTTGTTGTTCTGGTTATAAGAAAGAGGTGGATTAAGGCAAGGTCTTATTTGCTGACCTCAAAAAGCCAACAACTATAAATGAAACCAGACACTTAAACATGGCGGTAGCTATGTCTGAGCTAATAACATTTTTATTCTGAACTTTAAAATTGACCTGCCACCTAAACTTAACAGAAGTGTGTGCCAATTAAATGTACCCTTTTATACATTAGAGCTTGACTTTTTCAGTAGAGGACAGGGAAATGACACACAGTTTTTGGGCCTCCTACATCCATAAGCCATCAGCTCAGATAAAGAAGACCTGAACTCTGGAAGCTGTTGCCAACAACATGTAAGCAGAAGGCATAGGACAAGCCAGCAGTATTGCACGTAGGCTCCCTGCAGCTGATTTATTCTCCAAGACTGATTTACCATGCCTTGTTCTGCACTGTGACCCTGTGTTGAGGAGGCCATCTTGGTAGATGAGCAGAGATTTGCCTCACCTGAACTTCCTCATTATACACTTGTAACATGTCACTACGTTCGCCTTGATCAGATGATTACTAGATTACCATCTGTCACGATCCTGGTGGTGGAGTCTGGCTTTTGCAGGGAACAACCTCTCTTGCGCACCCGATTCAGGGACCCCTGGTAGAGTAGACAGGAAGTCCCAGAGTGTGGGATGGCACGAGGGCTGGATGGTCACTGGCGGTGATGTGATGTTCCAGGTTGTCGTGCAGATCAAAAGGGTGGTCGTGCAGGCTGGGTCGGCAACTGGCGGGCTGTGCGGTACAAAGGGGTCAGGCAAGAGAGTGGTCAAGTCCAAGCAAAGTTCGTTAACAGACTGGCAGCAGAAGTACAGAGGGGTCAGACAATCGGTTGGTCAGGGATAGCCGGGGTCGGTGCAGGCAGATAATCAGCAGGTCAGGTCAAGCCGGGTCAGATCAGAAAACAGGTAGTAACACAAGAACAGGATACAGGAACAGAGCTGGGGCGCACAGGTACTCAGACGCTGTAGAACGGACAGTCCCAAAAAGTGCCCATTTTCTCCTAACAACATCAGTACGCTAGACAAAACAGTTGACAGCTGATTTGGACAAACGTTGGACGTACGGTCGTACGATAATCGGCGCGTGTATACAAGGCTTTATAGTTAGATGCAACAATGAGTTTAGTTTTGTACTGCTAAAAGCCTAGGCTATAGGAGTACCTAGGCACAGGAAAAGCATTATTGTTTTACAGGTATTGTTTCTGGCAAAAATCAAATTTGCATTTCCATTGTACTACTTTAGCAATATTAAAATTTCTAGATGCTCCCTATAAGATAGCCAATCTTCACTTTTTGAGTTAAGGCCCACTTTTAGAGAAGAGTATACGATATATGTACACATATCCTCACATACATACTGTACACAGATATATATTTGGTTAGGAAAAACACTACTACATCTGTGAGGCAAAGGGAATCTTCTTGCTTGGGCAGCACACTTGCATCAAAAAAGAATGAAAAAAAAAGAAAAATGAAAACAATCTACTTTAGCCCTAAGGCTGCATTCACATGTGATCGATGCGTTTTTCAGCTTTTTCCAGTGTTTTGAAGCATGATTTGTCTCGCGACTTTCTATCGTTTTTGTATGCAGCGTTTTTGGGCATTTGGCGTTTTTGTATTAGCCAATAGAGAATACTTTATCTTTTGCATCATTTGTTGCTAGGTAGTTCAGCTTTTTTAGCTTTTATTTCAGCCAAAAATTGCGCAATTGTGCAAAAACACCGGAATCGTGTGTTTCCATTCATTTCTATGGGATACAAACGCCGGACGCTGCCTGATTTGCATGACAAAAATACCTCCAGGACTAGTTTGAGCTTAGGGCATTTGGCTTCAGGCATTTTTGAGTGGAGATGTGAACCATCTCCATAGAGAATCATTGATTTTTTCCCCTCCAACGTTTTGTAGCTTCAAGCTTCAGGCATATTCAAGCTACAAATGCTCAGGTGTGAATGGGGCCTAAGAATGGCCTTGAACATCCTTTCCCAAGGGTCAAGCTTTTTATGGCAACTGTAAAATATGATAGGCAGAATTGGGCAAGTACTTTATTACAGATATTTTTCAACACATGAAGGCCCGTTTCCCACAGATGGACCGATCGTTTCCTCCTGTCAGTTTTTCAGACGGACCCGATTAGACCATCCATTGCTCTCAGTAGAACATGTGTCCGTTGACGTCCACTGACATCCGATCAGATCCTGTTCACTAAAAACAGACAGATGGGAACCATTTCCTTCTGACAGCCCATAGAGCAGGGGTAGGCAACCTCGACCCTCCAGCTGTGGTTAAACTACAAGTCCCATGAGACATTGCAAGACCCTGACAATCACAGGCATGACTCCTAGAGGCAGGGGCATGATGGGATTTGTAGTTTCACCACAGCTGGAATGCCAAGGTTGCCTACCCCTGCCATAGAGGACAGCGAGCTGTGTCTGTGTCCACTCTCCATCAGCAGATGTCATCCACCTGCTCAGCTGAGATTAGCGGAGTGATCCCAGGCCGAGCAGGCGAATCTGCTGGCGGACTCCTCCATTGTGAAAGGGCCCTAAAAATGTCGATATGATCTGGTCAACTGTTCTCTCTTGTCATTAATAGGGAAAGAAATTCTGCATATTTCTTCACATGAACAGAAGTTTTCCATTTTTTTCCTTGAAAATAAAATTCTCTTTTTGTGGTAATGAAGTCCTATCTCAGCACCACTGAACTTATGTTTTTTGACACATTCTTTTGATTATTATCTTAATATTGTGAATTCTGCCCTACTATAATATCCAAAGCCAATTAGTAAATGATGGACAAATGATGACCCAGCAACAGGAGAAGTCTAAAGGGAATTTCCTTTTTTTTTTACAAGTTAGGCCCCTTTCACATGGGCCAGATCCGGATTTGCTTAGTAGGGCATCCATCCGCTGATCCTTTGCTGAGCTGAGCGGAGCAGGCATGGACACAGCCCACTCTGCTCTATGGGCAGAGTGCCCTCCAATCCAATCTGGCCAGATGGAAGAGAACAGATCCACTTCCATATTTTTTGCTGGATTGCATCAGACCCAGAGGTATTAGGATGTAAATGGACACAAGTCTGTTTACTTCTGACTGCCCATAGAGGAATATGGAGGGCCTGATCAGGTCTGGCTGAAAGCACGGACAGCTGGACCCTATCGGACCTCTCGTTGGAAAGTGACCTTAGTTGATCCAGGCAGGGAAAGACATTAGCTTTTAAGGGGTGCCTGGATTAGCCATCTAGGATATCAAGCTTGTGATTAACTAGTCCTTTTATGTTAACCGCTTCCCCACCGCGCGCCGTCTTTTCACGGCGGCAGTGGGGGAGCGCTGCGCGAATCGCCGTAAATAAGCGGCGATTCCTGGGGAGTGTGCCCGTGGCTCGGGCGGACCCGATGTCCGCCGGCGAGCCGCGATGAGCGGCAACAGAGAAAGAACGGGGAACCGCCGATGTAAACACGGCGGTTCCCCGCCCTGTCAGTGGGGCATGAGAGATCTACTGATCCCTGTCACTGGGATCAGTTAGATCTCTCATGCCCATGTTAGCCCAACCCCCCACAGTAAGAACACACCCAGGGAACACAGTTAACCCCTAGCTCTCCCCCTGCAGGTTAACCCCTTCACTGCCAATGACATTTATACAGTAATCAGTGGACATTTAAATTTCTGATCGCTGAATAAATGTCATTGGTCCCAAAAAAGTGTCAAAATGTTCCGACATGTCCCCCCCAATATCGCAGTACCGCTAAAAATCGCAGATCGCCTCCATTACTAGTAAAAAATAAAATAAAAAAAACCCCAGAAATTAATTCTCACCATCCGTAAACGCGGCCACTTTTGCGCAAACCAATCAATAAACGCCAATTGCAATTTTTTTTATCGCAAATATGAGGAATTATATAAATTGGCCAAAAACGGTGAAAAAAATGTTTTTTTATATTTTTTTTTTGGATTTGAATTTTAGCAAAAAGTAAGAAATTTGTGTTTTTTTGCAAAATGGTCGCTCTTCTTTTGTTTATAGCGGCGATCAGAAATGACGCAGAGGTGATCAAATACCACCAAAAGAAAGCTCTATTTGTGGGAAAAAAAGACGCAAATTTTGTTTGGGTACAACGTCGCACGACCGCGCAATTGTCAGTTAAAGCGACGCAGCGCCGAATCGCAAAAAGTGCTCTGGTCCTAAAGCTGCAAAACCTTCCGGGGCTGAAGTGGTTAAATAACTACAATGTAACTTGGGAGCAATATCTGATTGGATACAAGTGAGGATTCATTCACAATCCTTTAAAAAGTGGTTCACTCGGATCGCTCTTCAGAGGCACTCGACAGACAGCAAGGAAGTGAAACAGCCTGTGTTAACCTCCTAAATCCTGCTCCACTGTGCCGAAACCATATGCATTGCATGCAGTTCCAGCATGGCCCCATTCACTTGAAAGGGTCACTTTCAACAGGTGGTAGTGCCTACCAAATGCAACTGGAGGAATAATTACTTGAATTTTGGAGAAAATATTGCGCTTACTATTAGTAGATTATCTAATTAATATCAGCTGCCAGCACAACAATTCGACAGAAAATTGTAGCATAAAAGTGTATATATAGTGCAGCGATTCAAATAAGTGAAAGAAATCAAATAATAGACACCGTCTACCAAGGTGTCTAGTGCCTATAGTTAATAAAAAGTAAATACAACATTTAGCAAAGTGACTAGTGCTTATAAGGAATAAATAATTTACAGTGTAAACCGCACCTGTCAAGGTGACTAGTGCTTATAGTAAACAAATAAGTTAAAATATCCAAATGCTTAGTAAACACGGGAATCATGGGCCCATCTCATAAATTGCAGTGACCCGGGGGGACCAATAACTGACGCGTTTTGTTTACTACAGAAGACGTTTGACCCCAGAAGAAGTTTGTAGTAAACGAAACACGCCAGGGGTTATTGGTCCCCCCAGGTCACTGCGATTTATGAGATGGGCCCATGATTCTTTATGAAGATGTAAGTGTTTTTAACCGCTTTTTAATAAATCATATCATTGGTTTTACATTATGGGGAAATTTTGTTTTTTGTTGACTCGTTGAAAATCCCTGTGATGCTATTTGGAAGTTAAACCCATGAGTTTCCAGAAAATATTATCCGCTTGCTGAGATTCTACGCAACTCCCAGGTGGTGACCTCAGGGCCTTCTGGTGGATGCTATTGGAATCACAAGTGTGATCTATGCTGGTCTTTACCAGTTTCTGGTAAGCACATAACATTATGGTGGAGAATTTTCACTTAATGGTGGTTGACAGACGCTTCCTGTTGTTGGAGTTTCCAGTCATCAGTCACATACTGTATCTGTACAATATGCAAGCACTTGGACACTTCTTAATTATTTACTTTAGCAATAGACACTTTAACAAGTGTCTCCATTTGTATATACGGATTTGTTTGAATGTGCTTTTTGGTGTTCTTTTGACCATATATTTTTCTTGTGTTTACTAAGAATTTGGATACTTTAACTTATTTGTTCACTATAAGCACTAGTCACCTTGACAGGTGCAGTTTACACTGTATATTATTTATTCACTATAAGCACTAGTCACTTTGCTAAATGTTGTATTTACTTTTTATTAACTATAGGCACTAGACACCTTGGTAGACAATGTCTATGGTGTCTATTATTAGATTTTTTTCACTTATTTGAGGACGAATAATTACTGCAGTGGCCGTGAAGCAAAGCATTGCAACTCTGAGGTGTGTACACCCTAGCTACTCTGCACCTTAACAGTAAGTTCACACTTGCTAAAAATACTAACGCTGAAGCAAACCAACATGCTTATAGCATTAATGCCTTTTTCTAAAATGCACCCCAGATGCCCTCTATTTTTTTTCTCCATCACACTGATATTCCAGCTTCCACCTCACTTATATTTGATTAACAGTTGTCAAACGTGCTGTAAATCAGTGGCGGCCCATCCATACAGGGCGCAGGGGCACCGTCCCCTAATCTATGCTTAGGACTCCCTGGCCAATCGTGTCTCAGACATACTTCCTGTTCCTGAGGCAGGCCTGTGGCCGAGGAGGGCTGGAGCTGGCATCCAGAAGCTGGTGCGAGCATGGAGGCCGAGGCCGGGCAGGAGTTGCGGATCGGCTCGCCGGTGCTGGTCCTGGTGGAGCAAATGGTGAATGACACACAGGTGTTGACCCTGAGCTGCGGGGAGAAGTCATACAGTGGGATCCTCCTGGATTGCCGGAAGAAGTGAGTACACCACCCATACACTGTACAATCTCATTGATTGCCGCACTCCCGTCCGTCTCCTGAGGGGGGAGGGGGTTTTGTTAGTTTGTCCAACCCCCCCCCCCCCCCAAATATTGAACACCGGCCACCACGACACACAGTAAGTGGTAAACGAGGTGGTCCTGGTCGTGGCCGCTCGGCTAGGCGTTGAGGACGGGCCGGAGCCGGAGGTACGAGCGTGGTCGAAGACCTACGGTCGAGGTCGGGAGGAGCCGGTGTCCGGACGGAGTCCTTGTCCTTCATACAGACTCTGTGCTAACCGGTCCCTCAGGATTCGTATCTAATCCCCTGCCACGGGGACGCGGGACATACCTACCCGGCGGTGACTAAATGTCGTGCAAACTGTTGACAATT
>BLSH010330452.1:147047-157079 GCA_018402905.1 Glandirana rugosa
GGTGTCGTCAGACAGCTCCTTTGTCTTTACCATTGTCACACATGAAGAGGGAATAACAGGTGGCTTTTTATAAAACCAAAATGTTCATTTATTGGCTAATTTGGGTCACATGGGTGGAGGCAATTCATCACAGGTGATCCTCATTTGAGATCTGCAACAGGTGAGCCAAATTGGGTTTCCATACTGATTTGCAGCAAAGGATGCCAATACCACTGACAAGGCAAGCATTATGGTTTTCTCTGTTTTCCTCATAATGTTTATCTTTTTAAATGTTATTTATCATTTACAGTTTTTTGTCAAACACAAGCTATCTGTAGTAATATGTTGGTTAATTTGATACATTTCCTTCAGTAGATATTCCACAATATGTACATAAACTTCATGGGTGCCAATAATGGTGAGCAGGACTGTAATGTGATAGTCCAGTTGTTGGTTGGAGACTTCACATAAAGTTTAAGGAAGTTTAAAATGAAAACAAAATGTCAGGGGTAAAATCCAAGTTATTCACACCACCAAAAATAGGCTTTCCAGGTGCAGTTTTAAGCCCTACCAGAAGATGGTTTGTATGTAAAAAATGGTGGCAATAACCACTTTAGAGAGACCCCTTTCTCACAGCATGTGGATTTCAATATCCAAGTCTAAGACAGAGAACCCGGTTGCAGGACAGGGCCCTGAAATAGAAGGATTGGTCAGTGCAAAAGCTGCCATAGAGCCTCTTTAACCAGATGAACCATACCTGTGTATTAAACCCTAAAGGCCAACCCAGATCTATAAGGGTGATGAGAATGCCTTCCAAGCGTCAAAGTATGAAACTTGTATACGAGAGTAATGCCCTGGGAAGGGGCAAGAGCATCTGCTTTATTTTCCAGTGAATCTCTAACTCTTGCAAGGAGCTTGTGCACCTTACATTTGAAATTGTAAACTATCAGTTTCATGTCCAAAGTCCCAACCTCCCTCCCTCCCCTACTGACATACCTCCTGAAATACCTCTAGGTAGTATACCCCCGCTCTCCCAAATTATTGCACTGACCACTCTGGAGTCTGCCTGCCAGCTTTACACACATGGGTTCTGACCTGTTAAAAGGGTTGACACCTTCAACCTGCCAAAGAATTTGTTCCACTTCTAGAGGCCAAATAGGGCTTCTTTTTCCCCTCTGATGTTAAAATATGCCACCACTGTGCCATTCTAAGACTGAGTTCTTACCAGATGGCCCTCTAGAAGACTTGTCCAATCAAGTAGGAACAACTAGTAAACATGGTATGAGTGACCAGTGCTGGAGACGGCTCACACAATCCTCATCCCAAATTTTTAGTATTTGAAAATAAAAACAGATCAGAGGACAAGCCTCATCTATTAAAGCGACTTTATTGGATTGGTGGCGGTCTAAAGTGAGCACACCTTTAAGGACAAGAATTCCTTTTTATTGAATACAAAAATACATAACATTTTCATAAAACGTATTAGATGTACATTACGCATTACACCAATAACATCCAAAAGGACATGTTGATTGCTTGGTGTGTGGAGTATTTATCGATGTTTCGCAAATTTCCTGCTTCTTCATAATAATAGGTCCACTTATTTGTACATCTACTAATCAAATAGATTAAGCTAACCATTATGTAATTCAAAATACACTTATTGCAATTGTTCTAAATAGCTGTGCTCACCAATGTCATTTTTCACCAGTGCGTGGTGCTATGCGATGCTCCCCCACCTAGTGGTCGGCGTGCCAGAACACTGGCCCTGTCTGATGGATGTTGGACTGCAAGGAGGGATCAGATCAAGCCCATATGATCTACAACGTCAATAATATAATTCCATATATCAATAAATGTGCACTGAGATTTTCTCTAGTACTACACTATAGTGAGGCATTTTTACAACCAAGGCCCAATGCACCCCTTCACAGGATCAGACATCCCCCTCTCCATATCCGGAAGAACGTCCGCATTTCCTGTTGTGGTCATTGTGCAATATGTCTGATTGATTAGTGTTTCCAAAAAGGGGGGCCCCAGACGTTCAGCTCCTCAATATAGCAAGTCCATCCACTCCCAGAACCATTGGGCAGGACCCACCAGAAATCCTCATGACCATCCCCAAAACACCTCCCCCACATACACATAAAGTCAGCACCATCAATCCTCTGAGCCATAGCTCAATGCTCTTACTTTGGGCTAGTTCAGGCCGGAGAAACACAGCAACACCAGAAGACTTCCAGTGTCTGCAGCATCTGCAGCCTCCCAAAGAGCATTCCCGAAGGCTCTCTGACGTCACATCCAGTGCCTGAGGGGCGGTGCATGCACACACCACTCCTACCAACGTGGCCACAATCAATGTGATCACTACCAGAGGAACAGCTGTATAATTTACAGATAAAACACTTTGTTGGACAACCTGGATTTTCCCACTAAGCAACAACTTTGCAGCAGCAGTTTTTTCCAGCATGCCTCACCAAAAAAAGCCTGTGTCCATGTTGAGGATATTGAAGTTAAAAGAGAGAAACGATCTGCCTGAAATCAATGTGGAAAATCATGCGGAAAAAAGCCTTGACAGGAGTTACACCCTAGTTTGAAATCAGAGGCAAATCTTCTCAAGCAGATCAGGCTGGAATCTCCCCACAGGGTCAGGCAGAAGGACCAAGACAAAGTCTCTACTGGGGGGAGCTAGGTCATCGAACAGGGAGGCATCTGTGTTTTTTTTTTTGGCAGAAAGTTTGTGGAAACTTGACCTTTACACTTTTATGAACTTCTTGGACATCCCATTCAAAAATAATAGTCATCCCCTCTTTGCTGCTATAACAGCCTCCACTGCCCTTTGCATCTTGATTGTCTTTAGTAGTTCAGGATCAATGTACAATTGAAGTAGAATACTATAATAGGTGTTGGGAAAAAAAGATGTTGAGGTCAACTCCTCAAACCATGTCTGGAGCTGGCTTTGTGCCTAGGGACACATTCATGATGGAAGAGAAAACGGCCTTCCCCAAACTGTTATCACAAGGTTGAAAGCGTGCAATAATCAAAAAAGTTTTTCTGAGCTGTATAATTAACAGTGCCCTTCACTAGAAACACCTGAAAACAACTGGAAACACGCTCCAAAATTTAAAGGTTTGCCCAATTTTGGCCTTATAGAATATAAAGCCAGCTATTGGTCTTCCCAAGTATCTCTCTTGCAGACCTCTTTCATGGTAGGCACAGTCCATATTCCCATCGCACACGTTCCTGGAATAAGCTCTTTAGGTTGCTGGGTGCTGTACCAATCACCAGTTGGATACTGGAACCCATACAATATGTCAATATTCGCCAGCACACCAAGGATCATCAATTTCGTCCAAAGTTTTTTTATTTAAGAAAGATCACATCGCAAAGCAGTGTAGTGCAACGTTTCAGAGCCACACAGGACCCCTTTGTCAGGCATGGGACTCTTTCAGGGTAGGTCCCTCAATGACACCTAATTATCTTGTAACACTTTGTCCATACATACAGTTTCTCAATTGATTGCAGTAATGTGCAGGGAGGCAGTTACAGGTTAAGAAATCTGGTGCTCAACAGAGGAATTCTATTTTCACTTGCCTTGTTAGTTGCTCAAGCAGATCATGATTAACTTAGGACAGTTCCAAAGGGAATTGACTAGGAAAGACATCCTCTGGAGCTGTGCTTGAGGTTATACAGAGGAGCAGGTTACCATTATAGTTGTTACTACTGCAGGTCCCACTCTGAGTCCTGAATAGAGCAGGCTGGAACTTGGGACTTCCACGTAGCATGCCAGGCCCCTCCAAGAAGACGAAATATAAAGGGGAACTCTAGCAACCCGTTAAAGTCACAGGGAACTAGTTAGAAGCCAGGCGCAGAATATATGATGTATATATGTGGAGGAGTCAGCAGGCAGGTCATGTTCCTGTAATTTTAATGCATAAGATATATAAGTGAAAACAAAATTCCAAATCAATGTTCTTTGAAAAAAAACATCCCCACCATGCTTGTCATTTAGCCCCCACAGCTTCTCCATCTTGTTACCTAAATGTGTAATTACTGAATCAAATTAAATAGTATGCTTGTACATTTTTTAATGGCACTAAATTAACTTTCACTTGTAAATGTCACTTTCAACCTAACTATGTAATTATGCAGAGAGAGAGTTCTAAGGATGCAAGGTTTATAGTTTATTTATTATATCTTTTGGGTGAACTTGATTAACCTGTAACTTTGTGACTGGTCCTGAAGGGGTAAAGCACAAGTCACTGTTCAAAGAATTTCACCACAGTCAGAATGCAGAGAACACCTGGCAGGGGCGTTTGGCTTGTATGTTCTGCAGCCTGTGCTCTGTAACTTCCTCTGTATTTCTGCTTGAATTTTTGGCTGTGAGCAACTCTTACCAAATTACCCAACTGGAGGAGTCAAAATGAAAAACTGAAGTGCTGAGCAGGTAGAAAGTATTCAATCTATGCAAGTATGCATCTCAATAGAAACACTTCTTTTGCTTAGTTTTGGATAGAGCAGGGAAGGAATAAAAGCCCTGCCATGTTTTTTCTTGCTGTCTGTGGCCCTGCTAGGGATCTTCACTTTCTCTGCAGAGCATAGAGAGGGAGATTGTCTGTCCTAGGAGAACAACACTGCTTTTCAGTCTGGTTCAGGTGCGATTTTAGTGTCCAATTCACACCTGACAATCTATAGAATTCCCAACGCACACGTTCCTGCTTTTTTGCAAATGGCTTACTTGTAATATGGGTGCTGAAGTGACCGATGGCTGGAACCGCATGACATCAGAACAAATGGTGTCACCAGCACACCAGGATCTTCCAAATGAGTCCAATCTTTATTAAGATGATCACATTGTTACAGCAAAGAGCGACGTCTTCAGGTCACATGCCTGATGAAGGGGTCCTGTGCGGCTCCGAAACGTCATCTTTGCTATAACGATGTGATCATCTTAACCGCTTGCCGACCGCTGGTCGGCAATTGACGGCGACAAAGTGGCTCTGTAACGCAAATCGCCGTCATACGACGGCGGGCGCGACACAGAGCCACTGTGAGCGCGCGCGCTCACTGTGTCCGGGGGGGTTCAGGGAGCGGGTGCGGCGGCTTCGATTGCCGCCGGCCACCCGCGATGCCCCCCCCCGGAGCGAATGAGCGGAGGTCCGTGTATGTAAACACGGACCTCCGCTCTGTGTGAGGGGGAAGGGCTGTGATCACAGCCTTCCTGTAAGTGAAGGCTGTGATAACTTCCCTTCCCCAGATAGGCAAGTCCCCCCACAGTAAGAACACGCCCAGGGAACACAGTTAACCCTTAGCGCGCCCCCTGCAGGTTAACCCCTTCACTGCCAATGGCATTTACACAGTAATCAGTGCATTTTTATAGCACTGATCGCTGTATAAATGCCAATGGTCCCAAAAAAGTGTCAAAACGTTCCGACATGTCCGCTGAAATATCGCAGTACCGCAAAAAATCGCAGATCGCCGCCATTTTTAGTAAAAAATTTAAAAAAAATGAAAAACCCCAAAAATGAATTCTCATCATCCGTAAACGCGACCACTTTTGCGCAAACCAATCAATAAACGCCGATTGCGATTTTTTTTATCGCAAATATGAGGAAGAATATAAATCGGCCAAAAACGGTGAAAAAAAATGTTTTTTTATATTTTTTTTTTGCATTTGTATTTTAGCAAAAAGTAAGAAATTTGGGTTTTTTTGCAAAATTGTCGCTCTTCTTTTGTTTATAGCGGCGATCAGAAATGACGCAGAGGTGATCAAATACCACCAAAAGAAAGCTCTATTTGTGGGAAAAAAAGGACGCAAATTTCGTTTGGGTACAACGCCGCACGACCGCGCAATTGTCAGTTAAAGCGACGCAGCGCCAAATCACAAAAAGGGCTCCGGTCCTAAAGCTGGAAATCCTTCCGGGGCTGAAGTGGTTAATAAAGATTGGACTCATTTGGAAGATCCTGGTGTGCTGGTGACACCATTTGCTCCAATTCACACCTGAATCGCACCTGAACAGCTGAATGGAAACTGGACTCTGCACCAAAACCGGACCCGCATATTTGTGAAACTAGCCTTAAGAGAGTAACTCCTGTGCTTACCAAGACAACTGAATCAGAAAAGAAAAATATCAAAACAAAACCAAATATTTGAACAAAATGTGCTAGCTTCCTCAGGGTCTCCCAGCGGTAGCTGCAATGCTGTCTTGTGTTCCCTTAACCCACAGTGCAGAAAATAATTATTTGATCCCATGCAGATTTTGTAAGTTTGCCCGCTTACAAAGAAATTAAGGGTCTATCATTTTGTATCATAGGTGTAAATGATAGAGACAGAATATCAACCAAAAATCCAGAAAAAAAAACATGACATGAATGTTATAAATTGAGTTGCAGTTCAGTGAGTAAAATAAGTATTTGATCCCCAAGCAAAACATGACATGGCACAGAGGTCAGACGTTTCTTGTAGTTGGTGACCAGGACTGCACACATCTCAGGAGGGTTTTTGGTTCACTTTTCTTTACAGATCTTCTATAAATCATTAGGGTTTCTTGGCTGTCCCTTGGCAACTCGAAGTTTCAGCTCCCTCCATAAACTTTCTATAAAATGAAGGTCTGGAGAATGGCTAGGCCACTCCATGACCTTAATGTGCTTCTTCTTGAGCCACTCCTTTGTTGCCTTGGTGGCATGTTTTGGGTTATTGTCATGCTGAAAGACCCATCCATGACCCATTTTCAGTGTTCTGGCTGAGGGAAGAAGGTTCTCATCCAAGATTTTACAATACATGGCCCCGTCCATTGGCCCTTCAATGCGGCAAAGTCAGTCTGTACCTTTAGCAGGGAAACAGCCCCAAAACATAAGGCTTCTGTCACTGTTCTTGACTGTAGAGATGGTGTTCTTAGGGTCATAGTCAGCATTTTTCTTCCTCCACACAAGGCAAGTCCCCCTCCTCAAGAAGGCACATGTACAGTCATGCCAATGAACATCTAAATTATTCAGAGAAGGATTGTGAGAAAGTGCTGTGGTCAGATGAGTCCAAAATTGAGCTCTTTGGCATTAACTCAACTCGCCGTTTTAGTGCTGAATATTCCTCCTACTGCCTGGGCTTCCCCCTGTGTTGACCCCCCCCCCCCCCAGTGCTGCTGGCTTCCCACCTCTCCTCTCCCCAGCTGCTGCAGGGGATGAGCATTTACTGACCCCTTCCTATTCTAAATGAACATAGTGAGCACACTCGCCAACTGTATTCATTCATAACTGAAGCATAGTGAACTGTATGAAATCATCAACAATTTCAGGTTTACGACACCCATTATGAATCCCCCCAATATGGTTAATGAATAGAGTTGAGCGAACACCTGGACGTTCGGGTTCTGCGGGTCCGAACGTACTTTGGGAAAAAGTCCGGGTTCGGCACCGAACGTTGCCTGAACGTTATCCTGGACCCCAAACCCCATTGAAGTCAATGGGGACCCGAGCTTTAGGCACAAAAATGGATGTAACAAAGTCCTGGCAAGTGCTAGAGGGCTGCAAAAGGAAGTAAAATTGGGGTAAGAGTAGGGCAAGTGCCCTACAAAAAAATGGGGATAGGGGAAATAAATGAAAATCAAATAAAAAAAAATGGGAAGGGGGAGTGGATGTGGAGTAGGAGCCTAGAGGTTGACTAGGCCGTGACCGTGGCAGTGTAGATGGAAGTGGCGGTGGTCGAGGAGGAGGAGGAGGTAGCCAACACAGTTTTTTTTTGTTTGTTTATAATTGGGGTAGCCCCCAAAATATTGAGGCCTATTCAAAAAAACAAGTATACAAATGGCTGTGTGAGTCCGGTCTAAATGTTTATTCTGCGCAAGGTACAGAGAAGTCTTGTGGGATCCATGCCTGCTTCATTTTAATAAAGGTTAGCTTGTCCACGTTGGCTGTGGACAGGCGGCTGCGCTTGTCTGTGATAACGCCCCTGCCATGTTAAACACACGTTCAGACAATACACTGGCTGCAGGGCAGGCCAGCACCTCCAAGGCATAAAGGGCAAGCTCGGGCCATGTGGCCAATTTGGAGACCCAGAAGTTAAATGGGGTAGACCCATCAGTCAGTATGTGTAGGCGTGTGCACACATACTCTTGCACCATGTTGCTGAAATGCTGCCTCCTGCTAAGACGTTGTCTATCGGCTGGTGGTACTCTTTGTTGTGGCGGGCTGCTGACAAAGCTTTGCCACATTTCGGCCATGCTAACCCTGCCTTCTGAGGTGCTGGCGGTGGCACAGCTGCGTTGGTGACCTCTTCCTCCTCCTCCTCCTCTGCCTTCGCCTTGTGCTTCCACTGAGCCCCCGGTGTCATTTGGGAATGCCCTCAGCAGCGCCTCTACCAGTGTGCACATCTTCCTCTCACACTACAGTGAGGGAATTCAGGATGGCACATTGTCCTTGTAACGGGGATCCAGCAGGGTGGCCACCCAGTAATCAGAAGAAGTTACAATGTGGGCAACTCGGCTGTCGTTGCGCAGGCACTGCAGCATGTAGTCAGCCATGTGTGCCAGGCTGCCCACAGGCAAAGACAAGCTGCCCTCTGTGGGAGGTATATCATCTGTGTCCTCTGTATCCCCCCAGCCACGCTCCCGTGATGCCCACGAGCTGCGTTGGGTGCCACCCTGCTGCGATTCCTCCTCCTCCTCATCTTCCTCGTCCTCCTCATCCTCCAGAACTGTGCCCTGGCTTGAATATTTTGGACCTGGCCTATGCTGATGCAGGAACCCACCCTCCGAGCCACTTGCGAATGACTGGCCTGATAACCGTGGATATGACCCCTCTTCCTCCTCCTCATCCTCCTGTGCCACATCCTCTTCCATCATGGCCCGAAGTGTTTTTTCAAGGAGACATAGAAGTGGGATAGTAACGCTGAGAACAGTGTCATTGGCACTGGCCATGTTGGTGGAGTACTCAAAACACCGCAATACGCTACACAGGTCTCGCATGGAGGCCCACTCGTTGGTGGTGAAGTGTTGCTGTTCCACAGAGTGACTGACCCATGCGGGCTGCAGCTGAAACTCCACTATTGCCTGCTGCTGCTCGCACAGTCTCTCCAGCATGTGCAAGGTGGAGTTCCACCTTGTGGGCACGTCGCATATGAGGCAGTGAGCGGGAAGGCCGAAGTTCCGCTGCAGCGCAGACAGGCGAACAGCAGCAGGGTGAGAACGCCAAAAGTGCGCACAGACGGCCCGCACTTTATGCAGCAGCTCTGACATATCCGGGTAGTTTTTTAGAAAATTCTGTACCACCAAATTCAGCACATGCACCAGGCAAGGGATGTGCGTCAAACCGGCTCGGCCCAGAGCCGCTACGAGATTTCGGACATTTTCGCACACCACCAGGCCGGGCTTGAGACTCAGTGGCAACAACCACTCATTGGTCTGTTGTTCAATGCCTGTCCACAGCTCCTGCGCAGTGTGGGGTTTATCCCCCAAACATATCAGTTTTAAAACAGCCTGCTGTCGTTTCCCCCTGGATGTGCTAATTTTGGTGGTGAAGGTTTTACGCTGAGCGGATGAGTGGGTGATCAAGGAGGAGGAAGCACAGTAGGAGGAGGAGGCAACAGGAGGCAAAGAGAAATGCCCTGCAATCCTCGGTGGTGGAAGGACATGCGCCAAATGGCTAGCCGGCTCAGGCCTAGGGAAGGGACGTGTTTGTTCAGCCCCTGTTCTAGTTCACACGTGACGCGTTGCGGTAGACACCGTTCCAGGTGTATTGGTGACTATGTACCTGGTCATTCGTGCCCGTCCCTGCGATATAGAGCGATTGACGTGTGACCCGTTTACATCACCGCCCACCCGGACTCGGCCGATCGGTAAACCGCGTACAGGAAGGTGGTGGCTCCTAACGTCCCGTAAAGAGAAACGGAGGACAACGGAGGAGGAGGATGACACGAAGGAGGAGGAACTAGTGGGTGAGTAGGCGAGTCGCATTTTGGAAGTGGTGGTTTTAATCGTGTAGGTCCCCCTTTGCTGTCGTCCGACAAAATTTTGACTATACAAACCCCCTATTTGGGGTGTGACGCGTCCTCGACACCTG
>BLSH010330452.1:159383-186525 GCA_018402905.1 Glandirana rugosa
GTTATTTATGAATGTATCCCGATGTATCATGTAAACGCCCGTGTTACAAGACAGATGGCCATGGGGTTCAGGTGCCAACTCTGAGCTTTCATCAAGGGACCGGGAGGGAGACAATGTGAAGGAACTGGAGGCATTGTCAGCCACCCAATCTACTATTGCCTGTACTTGTTCTGGCCTCACCAATTGTTGAGGGGCATTCTGGCCTACCATATACCGGTGAAGGTTCTGTTGGCTACCTGAGGAAGGTGTTTCCCTTGTGCGTGTAGCTGGCACACCTCGACCACGTCCTCTCCTTCCAACAGGAGGTTCACCAACACCAGCAGCACCAGCATCACCAGCAGCACCATGACCACGTCCCTTATTTGCTCTCCTCATTGTGCCCGCAAATGTACTATGTAGCCCTATGTAAGTATTTATTGATACCAATTAATACCTTTTTTTTTTTGAAAACACCAACGTAGCCGGACTTTTTATTTTGGTGCAAGAAATGAACCACTCACACCAACAACTGAAAGCTCTCCCTTTAGAACTAGAAGATGATTTTTGAACAATAATGTGTCACTAACAGCAACAGCTAGAACCTCTCCCTTTAGAACTAGGAGATGATTTTTGAACAATAATGTGTCACTTACAGCAACAGCTGGAAGCTCTCCCTTTAGAACTAGAAGATGATTTTTGAACAATAAATAATCTGTCACTTACAGCAACAGCTGTAACCTGGCCCTATAGGAGTAGGCAATGATTTTTTAACAATAATCTGTCCCTCTAAGCAACAGCTGGAAGCTCCCCCTTTAGAACTAGGAGATGATTTTTGAACAATAATGTGTCACTTATAGCAACAGCTGGAACCTGGCCCTATAGGAGTAGGCAATGATTTTGAACAATAATCTGTCCCTCTAAGCAGAAGCCTCTACCTAGTGCAGTCAGATCGTTGTGTAATGCAGGGTTTGATCTGCAATTTCTCACTCAAAGCAGCAATATGTGAAATCTCAAATTACTCCCACAATCTGATCGTTGTGTACGATCGAATCGATCGTGGTGTTAGGCAGGGTTTGATCTGCAATCTCTCACTCAAAGCAGCAGTATGTGAAATCTCGATTCTCAAATTTCTGCAATCTGTCCCTCAGAGCAACAGTAGAAGTAATCTCAGGATGCAGGATCAGATGTTAAAATGTCTGCAATCTGTCCCTCACAAAAACGCTGGCAGCTTCCTCTCCCTACACTATTCAGAGTCTCAGAGAGCATGTGACTGCAGCATCAAGTGACTCCAGCTTATATAGAGGCTGGGTCACATGATGCACTGGCCAATCACAGCCATGCCATTAGTAGGCATGCCTGTGATGGCTTCTAAGGGCAAACCAGTGAAACGCTTGTTGATTGGCTGCCCTGCAGCTATTCAACATGCGTGATACCAGAACCCAGAACCCGAACGTTTTTTGAAATGTCCGTGTTCGGGTCCGGGTCCCGGACACCCCGAAGTTCGGTACGGACCCGAACGTTACAGTCCGGGTTCGCTCAACACTATTAATGAATAAGCCTTGAATAGGAACTATGTTGCTCACAAGATCACCAAATAAAAATAAAAGAGTAAAAAGGAAAAAAAAGAAAAAGAACTAATGCAGCTGCCACATCTAAGGATTGGTAAGCTGCAACTTATTACATCTTTGTTTTTTGGCGAGACTGAGCCACGCTGTACGTCTTATGGACACAGAGCTGGCTCAGGAGCGAGCACACGTGAGTGGCAATTGACAAGGGTAGATGCCCAGAGCATCAGCGGGGGACCCGAGAAGAGGAGGATCTAGGCTGCTCTGTACAAAATCATAGCAAAGAACAGGTAAGTATGACATGTTTGTTATTTAAAAAAAAATCCTTTACAAACATCTTAACTTTTTACAGGTGAGACTTGACTTTACTTGTGAACATAAAAGCATGAAGTTGTAGTAGAACTTTTAATATCAAGCAGAAAGTAGGTCAAATCATTTTTTTTTGTTCTGAGGGCAGTAAAACTTACCAGATGGGATGACTTAGAACGGCGTGAGTTTCCTGTGCACTCAGCACACTTCACTCCATGCATCAGTTAGCTGCTGAATGCAAGGCTCCGATTACTGGGAATTCTATGTATTTAGCTGAATCCATCAGATACTGGGAACTTTAAAATTATACCAATAGTAAAAATTTAAACAGAAAGCATTTTCAGCCCTGTGGTCAATGAGTGCGGTTTAAATTACCGCCATCCAAGTATTTTTCCTGGAACTATAACTGTCATTAGAAATTTTTAACAGTCACTTAATAGTGTCCATTGACCTCGTTTTAATGGACAATGGAAAAAAATTAGGACCAATGTAATCTGTTTGTGTTTTATGTTAAACTGGCGGTGTCATCAAAATAGTGTGTATTTCGAATGTCTACGTTAACTTAGAAAAATAAAACAGAAAGCTTTTTTTTATAAATATTAGAAATTGTACAAATCCTTTAACTTTTTTTTGTTTTATTGATGGAAACATTCATAGGTGATCATAGGAATTTGACATAAGTGCATGTTAAGTTGATCTAAAGGAAAAGGACATACTGTGCAAAGCAGTCTATGTAAATGAAAGTGGACCTTGCCTCGGATTATATATTGTTTTATGATAAGGGTATACATGCTACGTAACGCGTAACATTACAGGTACATCACATCCCCTACCCGGCAATGTCTTTATTGACGTTCTCCCCAAAACATCACTGTCTTTGTTCAACCATCATCCAGGTCAGCATCTACATTTTGGATTGAGATGTTGTTTTAGCAATGTCCACTCCACTCCCTTTTGTCTGTAATCTGGTGAACTGAGGACCTCTGCTTGTTGTGATTCATGACAAGGATTTACAAATGGATCTACTACAGGTAATTGACTGTCTCCAACAAATAGAAAACCTATTTTAAAATGAACAGACTGACTGTACTAAGAAGCTTTTCATAGCCAACATTCAGATTCAGACTTGACTTGGAAGTTTGAATGTGACTGGTAATCCTAGAGGCACAGAGGAAGGACTTTAACCACCTCAATACCGGGCGCTTTCACCCCCTTCCTACCCAGGCCATTTTTCAGCTTTCAGCGCTGTCACATTTTGAATGACAATTGCGCGGTCATGCGACACTGTACCCATGTGGATTTTTTATTATTTTCTTCACACAAATAGAGCTTTCTTTTGGTGGTATTTAATCACTGCCGGAATTTTTTTTTCAAAAAAGTTTTTCTTAGTTTTTGTCAGTACATTTTGTAAATAACTACTTTTTCTCCTTCACTGATGTGTGCTGATGAGGCAGCACTGATAGGCTGCACTGATGAGGTGGCACTGATAGGCACTGATGAGGCGGCACTTATGGGCACTGGTCAGGTGGCACTGATGAGAAGGCACTAATATGCCGCACTTATAGGCACTGATAAGTGGCACTGATGTGTGGCACTGGTGGGCACTGATAGGTGGTACTGGTGGGCACTGATGGGTGGCACTGATTGGCACTGATAGGCGGCACTGTTGGGCACAGATAGGTGGCACAGCTAGGCAGCACTGATGGGCGGCATTGATGCGCAGCAGTGATGGGCAGCATCACTAATAGCCAGCACTGACTAGCATCACTAATGGGTACTGATTGGTGCCACTGGCGGGCACTTGTGGGCACTAACGGGCACTTGTGGGCACTGACTGCTGGCACTGGTGGGCACTTAGTGCTGGCACTGGGGTGGGCACTGTTTTCTGGCATTGGTGGTCAATTGTAATCAGGGCACTGATGATCAGCCTAAAGTCCTGTTCCCAGCTTGCAGCCTGGGGGCCACATCATGCAGCCCTCGAGTCTGTGTTTTACTTAACAAGGTGCTTACTCAAGCCAGTGATAAAAAACCTAAAGTGACTGTTAGGCTCCATGAAAACTAGTGTTTTATAAGCTTCTAGAAGCCGTTATAAGCGTTTCTGGAGCATATACGAGTTATAAGAGTTTCTGGAGCATTTTTCCAGCAAAAAAAAAAAAAAAACGCTGAATGCTCCTATGTGCTACTAAAATCTTCCAAATGCTTCTAAAAGCTACTAAAATACTACTAGAAGCTGGCACGAAAATTAGAAAACTAGAACTATAAGTAGCTAAATCAACATCTCTCAGAAAACGTATTCCATCAGTTGCATATACCATGCCAGTGCAAACCAGTTTTTTCGATACATAAGATGGTGTGGAGAGGAACAGTCTTAAGAGGGAGGGAGGGTAAAGAGAGAAGGACGAGAAAAATAAAAGGTGATGGGAAGTCAGAGAGGGGGCAGCTGAGGGGGGATACCCTCCCCCCATCCCCATCATGCAAGACAATAGTGTGGCTGCAAACTTATGCATACCGGAGGTATTCATCAGAGAATTGAAATGAGTCCCAGTAGAACCACCTGGCCATTTGTTCCTCACATTTATCCCATAGGGCAGAGGTAAGTTCCATGCATTGTATATCGTATATTGTGACAAACCACTGTGCTTCAATAGGTGGGAACTGCTGTTTCCACATATTAAGAACTGCTGTTTCCACATATTAGGAACACAGGCTCTAAGGGCATTTAGCAAATGTTTAACCACTTCAGCCCCAGAAGGATTTACCCACTTCCTGACCAGGCCATTCTTTGCAATACGGCACTGCGTCGGTTTAACTGACAATTGTGTGGTCCTGCGACACTGTACCCAAACAAAATTGACGTCCTTTTTTTCCCCACAAATAGAGCTTTCTTTTGGTGGTATTTTGTCACCTCTGCGTTTTTTCTTTTTTGCGCTATAAACAAAAAAAGAGGGACAATTGTAGCGCTGCCCTCTTAAGGGTCGCATGAGAAATCAATTCCACCATGGTCCTCCCCTCTTCTAGAGTCCTCCATCACCCCTAACACTCTGGGTTCACTCATTTTTATGCAATATTATAAGCATTAATACTACAAGCGTAATGGAGACCACACTTGGATTCAATTCAGAAGAGTTTACTTATAATATTCAGTGCTATAACTCTTAAGAGTGAATTGAACATTTAAAGCAACTGTAGATAACTTGTTTGAGCAGAAAAGATATCAGCATAACATATTAATTGCACACTTTGACACTATTAATAAACACAATAAGTGTAATAAAAGAATATATTCCCCTTTTTCTCTATTAGAGCGTAATCACATATCTGATATAACAACTCAAGATGTAGGTAGGCACAAGGAGTGATAAGAATGTAAGGATAATACTGAAGCAATTTGGAATGAGTGAACTATCAAATATATTAATGCAGCTCAATAATGCCTGGGAAATATTTTTATTGCTCTAGTATAATTCAATGGGGTTCAACACATATACCATTAACCAATAACAATTATTCAACTCAATTCTCCTGATTTAATTCAAAGAGTTCCTTAGGAGATTTGATTTAAACTTTTGATCATGTCGGAAATGGTTACTGCAATGCAAAGGGTCCAGTTAATGAAGTTCAGTTCAATCTTCTGCTGGCTTGTTTGGTTCTAAAGTTGGGTACCTAAATAAACTGTGTCCATTAATCCCTGAATTAAGGCCCAAAATAGGCAACTTGAGTAAACTTTAGGAAAGAGCCTTGATAATGATTGCTGACTTCAAGTTATAACAGCCGTTAAAGAAGGACCTGTGCACAGGATTTTTTTGTAATCCAATATGACAGCTGAATCTGTACTGATAAGGAAGTATAAAACAATACTCAAAGGTAGGCTTCTGCTTGCTCACCACCCTGTTGATCATAAAAAGCGTTCCGGCTGCTCAGGCTGTGCTGTAGATGCTTGAACTGATGGTATCCACTTGCTCTTTGCTTTAGGGAAACCGGCTTCCACTGCTTTCCCCGCATACCTCTCTCGATCGACTGTCACTCACACTGCAGATGCCGCTGAATCTGGAACAACTCAGATGCTGGCACGCTGATTCCGCTGCTTACTCACTGGAATGCAGTAGTGTTTCAGCTTGCTGGGGTGCAGTGTAAATCTAGCCCGATGGATCACGTGGTTTTGGCTGCAGGCCGCAATCGGCTGTAGCACGTACACACAGGTCCCCACAGGTCGATCACACTGTCCAAAGAGACTGGTGCCAACTCCTCCCCCCACTTAAATAGGTTCTTCCACAAAGCATCATTCTTCCAAAGATCACTTCCTGCAGCACATCATCCTGGGAAATGGAGTCCTTCTATAGCAGAATCACTAGGAACAGCAGATCTCTCTCTACTTCCTCGTCAGAACGGGGATCTGTCTGTTTACATTGACAGATCCCTGTTCTGCCTCTCTTTCCCATGATCACGGGTGGCCGACGGACATCACAGCCACCAGCCACACGCATCAGCTCCCCTGCTGTGCAGATACGTGCCTGCTATAGCTACTTAAAGGGCCAATGTACAGCTATGGCGATTCGCAGAACGTGCCGACCTGCTGCCGTATAATGATGTCGGCTAGTGGTTAAGGAGGGATTTATAATAGTGTTTCCAAAAGGGGCACATGATAGAGTATTCCCAGAAAATGTGTAGGGTTGTGTATATTTGGGCCCCACGTTCCCAGCACAGATCACTTTGTTGTGGAAATAGTTTGGCAAGGACTGAGGGGGTCCTGTACCAGCACATTAGAATCTTGTATGTGGTTTCTTAATATTTGCTACAGAGTGAGGATTTGTGAGCAAAGAATAGGATGCAATCTTTTCGGTGTTCAGAAAATGTAGTGCTCAGATCTCTTTCCCATGTTGCCATTTAGGGTGGATCCTGTTGAGGGTGTATGCTAAGAAGGAACAGGCAAGACATAGAAAGGGACTTCAGTATTGCGCCAATACCTTGGCAGAATTTCTCAAGTGGTGTGAGATGCCTGTGAAAGGAAGTGGGCATGGGCAAGGAGCAAAGAAAATGTGTGAATTGCAAAGACCTCCACATACCCAATGCTGGGGAGAAGGAGTCAGTTAAAAGGTTGAAGATGGAAGCTCACCTGTCAGCATGTAAGAAATGGATGGCTCATAGGCGCTCCTGTTCTCACTGTAATTTGAAAACCTTGTCTAACAGCAACAGCCCTGTGGCATACTATGGTAGCTGAATTATAGGCATCATAGGAGAGGGAAAGCTCTTTATGGCTGCCATTTTGTAATATCTGTCTAGTTTGGTTAAGCACAAATCATTTTTAAGGGGATTGTAGGGAGCACAATTGCAACAGCATTGATTTGTAATAGGGCTGTATTAGCATCTTCAGCCGTCTCCTGTAGCATGCCTGTATAATTTGATTATCTCCTGTTGCATGCTTGCAGTCTCTAAAAGCTCTCTGAAGCATTACATTCACTAAATATTTTGTGTGGCCCTTTGGCAATGACAGGGGCCACACATGAAGCCCCTTAAGTCAATTAAGGTGACCACCATTTGCCTAGAGTCATGATGATTGACACATAACATTTTGGAAGCAAGAACCAGGTATGGTATACTTTGATAAATTAATTTTGGGGCTAAAAATGTAATTATCTATTTAAACTGTAGATCTGTATCTTCTTCTGTACGGTTAAGCTAACCCTGATCCTATAATGTACCCATGTTTTTAAAGTTTACATTTTACCAAATTCTTAAAATATAAATGAAGAAATAAATGATATACCACTTAACCTAACAACAATTAATACATAACATAATCTTTAAAAATAAACCCCTAACCTCTAATCTAACACTAAAAATTAACCCTTAAAGCGGAGTTCCACCCAAAAGTGGAACTTCCGCTTTAAAGGCAGGTGACCCCCTGACATGCCACAACTGGTATGTAATTTTTTTTTGGGGGGGGATGGTAACCCTGTTTTCACAGGGTCCCAGGTCCACTTCCTCTGCTAGAGCCGTGGCTCCAGAAGGAAGTTCACCCCCCCCGGCAATCTTCTGGAACACGTCACAGGTCCCAGGAGATGCGCTGGCCATTCACAAGGCGCAGCACGACTCGCTCATGCGCAGTGCGTGCCCAGCTTTGAAGCCGGGTGCCCACACTTGTGATGCCAGCGTCGCTGAGAGGAGGGGGAAAATACCGAGCCCTCAGACGTCTGCATCGCTGGAGCCTGGGACAGGCGAGTGTCCGATTGTTAAAAGTCAGCAGCTACAATTTTTGTAGCTGCTGACTTTTTACTGGGGTGAACTCTGCTTTAACACATAACCTGACATTTAAAGTCCAGTCTGAAGTGTCACTTTACCTATCTTGGACAAAGTAAGTGCATCTGTAAAAAGGCCTCTCCCCCCAACCCACTGATACCCACCTCTCTAGCGATACCTGCTGTTCCTTCTCTTATCTCAGTCGCTTACGGGTAGCATTTGACCTCCTCCTATGTAGCAGTGCTCAAGTCTAGCATCCAATTGATAGACCCAAGCATTGTCACATGAAGGAGGGGTTGATGTCACAGCTCCCTCTAGGCTCTGGAAGCAGCTGACATCAGGTATTTTATATGACAGCTGCATAAGAGGAAGGAGCAGCAAGGCATCACTGGAAAGGTGAGTACGGGAGGTTGGGGTAAGCTTTTTTTTTTTACACACACATTGTCACGTGTGCCATGATGAGGGACATAGATGAGGCTATTCTGCTTAGTAACAGGGTTTTTAAAAGATTCAGTTGAGCACAGGTTCACTTTAATAAACCATCAGGGCTTGTGCTGTTTATCTCTATTTTTATATTATCATCACTACAAGTCTGCAAACATGCCACTGAATATTTGAGTAGAGTATTACAGTAGGAAAGGAAAATATACAGAGCTCAGAGCATATAGCTACCAGTAGTCTCCACCCAAACAAACGGCTGCTAACATATGTGCCATAAAATATCATAAGACAGGTTGCTGAGCAAAGGTTTACTACAGACTTCTATTTAGTGCTCAAAATATACCCAGGTTGACAAGGCAACATTTGAGGCACGTTTCATGTAACGTGCTCAGGGTCAGCAATCTCAATAATCAAATACAGTTCACATGTGATGTTCAGAGATTAGAAGGTGTGAAAATCCTCAAGCTAGTCTTAAAATGCGAAAAAGAAACCTTGGATGTTCTTAATCCTTACTGCCTGGCACAGCATAAAAGCTATGAGTGTTTTGACACAGTGTTTTAATGAACAGATCACTTGCTGTAGTAGTCATGTAAAAAAGCCAAATCATTTTATATATTCCAAGCTGTAAAGTCAAGGGAACATGGGGGAAATGGGCAATACATTTGGTAAACATTTGGTATTTTATCAAAGTGGATAGCACCTCAGCTATCATTTCTGAAACTCAACACAGATAACATAGCAGTGGTCATGATGGTCAATACCCTTATGGCCTTTAGTTAACTTGGTCAGGTATTGTGTTGCATTATTACATGTTAAATATTCAGTTTAGTCAGTTGTACACATGCCTAATATGGAGAATGGTGTAGCTGATGCATTGTCTAGGTTTCAGCAGGGGCTACACTGGGAGTTGACAATAAATGTGGAGCAATCACTGGTCACCAAGAACCTAAGAGTATTGGGTCAGACGATTGGCAGGTTGGGTGAAGAAAATGTGGAGCAATCACTGGTCACCAAGAACCCAAGAGTATTGGGTCAGACGACTGGCAGGTTGGGTGAACAGCTGTATGGCAGGTTCTAATTGAGATGCTTACAATATAGTGTAGAGGCAATGGTATGCATTGGAAGCTGAGGTTCAAGATGTGACGTCGGATGAAGTGAGGAGAGATTTGTTACTTTTATTTTTATTTTATGTTTCATTTTGCCATTTCGGCATTGGCAGTGGAAAGGACACTATCCTTTTTTTTTTTTTTTTAATTGAAGCTATAGAAAGATGTCACAAAAGACTTTATAATGTGATTGGTGGACTAATTCAGAAGCAGATACAGATAATAATAGCACAGTGACAATTATTTTACTGGTGAAGATTTTTGACAAATTTGGTGTGGTGTGTCAAGGTAATTATGAAGGGAGCTAGTTTAACCTAGCCTTTACTTTTGCCTTCTATGATGCACTTCAGACTAGAGAAATGATCAGCCCATGGAGGGACTTTTCATTTTGCCCTTCAGATGGGAAATTTGATTTGAATATATGACACAATACATGCACTTTTTTGTTTTTTTTAAAAAACAGTCAGGCTGGTAGGGGCTTTGGGGTGCAGTTAAATGGAGTGCATGATTGTGTTACCTATCCTTTATGATGTTAAATGATTTTATGCAAGTGTGGCTGGTTTCATCATATTCCTTATGGGTGCACAGTGCTGTTTCATCTCTGTCACATTTTCAGTTGTTTGTGTTGTTTCTGTTTTGAAGCACATTAATATGGTTTGCATTCTTTCTAGATTAGTGCAGCAGTTGAGGATTAGAGTGCAATGTGTTCCATATACCAGGATATTGGTTGTCTAGACATTTTTGCTCTTTCAATATTCAACCTGAATCAGCTGAATGCTGACAGTGTGGAGAATTGAGAATGAATATGGTGACAGGAACAGACTGAATGTTTTACTTTGTTAGTTGCAAGTTAGTGTGTTTATGATACCTGATCATGGTCACAAATGTACAGTTTATATGGTCTCATGTATTTTCTGGGCAGAAAGGAGAGCAGCAATGAGACTGGAATGTGGACACTTTGGCGTTAAACAAGTAGAAGTTGAATTCCACTGATTTGGATTTTGTGCCCTGAAATGGCACTAGCTCTGCAGTTTCAAGAGTTATTGTATTTCTAGACTTGAGAGTGAAGTGGTCAGAAATAGTCCTGTCTTTGACAGGAGATCTGGTAATCAAACACACAGTTTTGATTAGGTCAAAGATTAAAAGCAAAAAGGAGGTTTCAAAATGCATTTACCTGATGCTCGGAACTGCGGTTTTGCACAAGTTGCTGGAGGTTGATTCAGGTAACCTTTTTCAGGATGGAGTGTACTAGAAGGACATCAGCCTTGATGTTTTCAATTATGGCCTATGGGCTAGCCTATAAACTTAAGACATTTAAGTTTGAGCCTTCCACCTTTGAATGCTGCAATAGTTCTTTTAAGGGGGGCTACAAGAAGATTGGCTATAAAATGGGAGTTCAATTTTTAATGTAAGGTCAAAAGTCACAATTTTAGTACATAAGTGTTGCAAAGGTTAACTTTCCAAGTATGATCTTGAAATCACAGAGTTGTGTAATAAATCTTGGAGGAATGACATCATGGATTTTGTACTCCCTGGTTATGAGTGGCTGGTGGTTAACCTCCTGATAGTTCTGTTACCATTACCATTCAGAAGAGTCTGCAGCATGGGAAAGGTAGACCATCCCCTCTCAAATACTGAGCAATGATATTGTCTGCCAGGGGACATTCTTTCTACTGACTCCCATTGTACTGTAATGGGCCATTATTCACGCATGCCACCAATGTAACTACAATGCACTACAATGGCATCTAATGTAAGGGGCATTCTTTACACTGACCACCTCAGTAAGGGCACACTCATTGATCACCAATGTAAAAGGGGGCTTTTCCACTAACCACCAACTTAGCTCTCCCACTACCCCACAAATATAACTGACCACGAATGCAAAGTGATACTCCAATGTTTACTATCTGCCTATTCTGAATGTTAATCTTTTTTGTTGGTTTTCTAATCACAGGACAAATACATAAAAATTATAACTGAAATGTAAATAATTGACATACTATTAATAATAAAAGACATAACATATCCAAGATATATACCGTAACACATAAAGATAAAATACTCATGAATATGACTGAAGATGGGTAATATCTCTATTAATTATAGAGACATAACCATAGTCAAAGAGACCAATGCAAATATAATAATAACAAAAATTAAAAATTAAGCTAATATTTTGTTTTGGATACATTTGTAAGAAGATCATTATACAAAAAGGGCAGGCAAGGTTTCGCCTTCACAAATTTTATGTATCAGTAGATAGGTATTGTATCCAGGGTTGCCAAGTATTATCACATTTAGGTTGGTGGTTATGTAAAGTGCAAATCATCTTATCATTGATTGTGATCCAATAAAATTTTTGTTTGAATTAGTAAAATGTCACTACTGACTGGTTTCGACAATGTACAATAGCTATTCTAGACATCACCACCAAGTATGCACCGTCTTTGTTTGATGGTTTATGCCTTATAGAGCAAGGTGTGTTAAGCATGGTCTACTTTGAGTGTCACATACATTATTATCTTAATTATTATTATACCTACAACTTTGATAACTGAAATGTTCCATGAGCTGTGAAAATTATACATTTCAAGGGTTTTCCTGCGGCATCAAGGTTGGGAATGGCCGTTCTAGATATATAACCTGTATTTGTTTTTTGCCATGACACCTTTGTTTCTTAACAAAAATATCCTCCTTTAGGCAATTCTCTTACAGAATGAAAAAAAGCATTAGAACAAAACTTTAAATATGCCTCCACCCCACCCCAAAAATGTGTCTACAGAAACCATGTACAGAAAGGGATTTCCAATGAGTGAGGTCACAGAATGTCCAGGACTCCAAGACAAGTGTAGAGAAGCTAAGATTCCTGACAACAGCTTGCCAAATATTTCCCATCCAAGGCTAACAACAACAAAAATCTAGGATAGTTCTGGGTGATATTGCAGGAAACATCAGTGCAACATCTTTAGATGAAAAGAACAAACAGACAAAACATTTCTTCACTGAAGAATTAAAGCCGTTTGTGAAGAGCAGTCCGAGACCTTGACAGCCGTCAAAACAAACCTAGAAAACGCTCTTAGTGTCTTCCTTGTTGCTATAGCGGGAAAAGACATCTGTTTTAGGCATCCATCATGTAGGAAACATGGACATTGCATTATTTACTCACGAGAATGCAACAGAAAGGATTTTAGGAATGTGAAAAAAGTGAAAAGAAGTTTGAAATTAAATTCCCTGTTGATAGCTAACTCAGTGCTTTAGATTTCCAGTATTGAAAGTAATTTATTTGACAACTGATATCATTTTCATATAATTAATTTTTTGACTTACAAGTCAAGTAAAGCAGACATTTAATAGCAAATACAACAAAAAAATTACATTCACCTTCACTTTTCTATACTGTATATAAATAGTGACAGCAAATAATGGATAGATAATTGTATTAGCTTTTTTTTTAATAAATTGACTTATTGTTATAAAAAAATAATTTTTTATAGCACTGGCTAAAGTCTATAACTCTATATTTCTGTATTTTTGCTGAGAAAATTCACTTCCTAAATAGTCCTAGTGACCAGAGTCATTGGCAGAGAAAGTGATGGAAAAGCTGAATTTTTCTGAGTTTTCACCAGAACAAGAATAGAGGTAACACCAATTATTGTGACAACTCTTTGAGGATATCTTCTCTCACTCTTTGGAAGAAGAAGAGTGCCGAATGGGACACAAACAGAAAATATAAAAAAAAAAAACCTGCAGTGATTTTATATTTTTCCTACTCTATCCAAAACTAAAAAAGTTTTGGTTTTAAACACAATTTAAAGTGGTAGTAAACCCTTCTATCATTTTCAGCCAAGGAAGCTGCCATCTTGGCCTCTGTTTAATATACAGGGTGGGCCATTCATATGGATACACCTTAATAAAATGGGAACGGTTGGTGATATTAACTTCCTGTTTGTGGCACATTAGTATATGTGAGGGGGGAAACTTTTCAAGATGGGTGGTGACCATGGTGGCCATTTTGAAGTTGGCCATTTTGAATCCAACTTTTGTTTTTTCAATAGGAAGAGGGTCATGTGACACATCAAACTTATTGTGAATTTCACAAGAAAAACAATGGTGTGCTTGGTTTTAACGTAACTTTATTCTTTCATGAGTTGTTTACAAGTTTCTCTTTGTTTACAGTCATTGACATGTCACTGAGGTTAAAGAAATTGTGTTGATGTCTGGTGAATGCAGTAACCGGGTCATTGCAGCAGATTTCAATGCAAGACAGCCTACGAGACCACCCATCTCCCATGCTACAGTTAGCAAACTGCTTGCTAAGTTTCGTGAAACTGGTTCAGTGTTGGATTTGCCAAAATGTGGACGCATGAAATCTGTCACTAATGAAGAAACATCAGTGGCTGTCCTAGCTGTATTCAGCAAGAGCCCACAGCATAGCACTCGCCGCATGTCACTGGAGAGTGGCATTAGTCGAACATCCCTTCGGCGGATATTAGCTACTCACAAATGGCACCCTTACAAACTCCAGCTACTGCAGCATCTCAACAAGGATGACCCAGATCGGCACACTGAATTTGCAGAATGGACAAAACAAAAATTGGAACAGAACCCTCAGTTTACGCAGAAGATTTTGTTCAGTGATGAGGCAAACTTTTATGTGAATGGTGAAGTTAACAAACAAAACCACCGCTATTGGTCTGACACTAACCCACATTGGATAGATCCCTCCAAGACTGTTGGAACCAAAAAATTGATGGTATGGTGTGGTATATGGGGTACAAAGATAGTGGGGCCATTCTTCATCAATGGAAACCTCAAGGCCACTGGATATGCGAAATTGCTACATGATGATGTGTTTCCCTCTTTATGCACGGAAGCTGGCACGTTCCCTGAGTTTTTCCAGCAAGATGGTGCACCACCACATTATGGGTGTCAGGTCAGAGCATTCCTTGATGAACAGTTTCCTGGAAAGTGGATTGGTCATCGTGGGCCAGTTGAATGGCCCCCAAGGTCTCCCGATCTGACCCCCTTAGACTTTTATCTTTGGGGTCATCTGAAGGCAATTGTCTATGCTGTGAAGATACGAGATGTGCAGCACCTGAAACTATGGATACTGGAAGCCTGTGCTAGCATTTCTCCTGTGGTGTTGCTATCAATGTGTGAAGAGTGGGAGAAGAGGGTTGCATTGACAATCCAACACAATGGGCAGCACATTGAACACGTTTTATAAGTGGTCAGAAACTTGGAAATAACTCATGAAAGAATAAAGTTGCGTTAAAACCAAGCACACCATTGTTTTTCTTGTGAAATTCCCAATAAGTTTGATGTGTCACATGACCCTCTTCCTATTGAAAAAACAAAAGTTGGATTCAAAATGGCCAACTTCAAAATGGCCGTCATGGTCACCACCCATCATGAAAAGTTTCCCCCCTCACATATACTAATGTACCACAATCAGGAAGTTAATATCACCAACCAGTCCCATTTTATTAAGGTGTATTCATATAAATGGCCCACCCTATACAACTGCCATGATGCTGCACATGTGCTCAGCTATGACACCAACCATTGGATGGTTTGAAAGTTTGGTTTAGAGCACAACCAATGGAGTGTTACATTTCCGGCACGTGCCAGAAATGTAACTGGTTTTTAACCTGTTAAATGGATGGGTTTACTACCGCTTTAAGTAACAATGGATTTTATTATTATACAAATTATAAAGCATTGAACGAACTAATGATTAAGTACATTAATTTCTATATTTAACCACTTCAGCCCCGGAAGGATTTCCAGCTTTAGGACCGGAGCCCTTTTTGCGATTCGGCGCTGCGTCGCTTTAACTGACAATTGCGCGGTCATGCGATGTTGTACCCAAACGAAATTTGTGTCCTTTTTTTCCCACAAACAGAGCTTTCTTTTGGTGGTATTTGATCCCCTCTGCATCATTTCTGATCGCCGCTATAAACAAAAGAAGAGCGACAGTTTTGCAAAAAAACCCAAATTTCTTACTCTTTGCTAAAATACAAATCAAAAAAAAAATATAAAAAAACATTTTTTTTCACTGTTTTTGGCCGATTTATATTCTTCCTCATATTTGCGATAAAAAAAAAAATTGCAATCGGTGTTTATTGATTGGTTTGCGCAAAAGTGGCCGCGTTTACGGATGATGAGAATTCATTTTTGGGGTTTTTATTTTTTTTTATTTTATACTAGTAATGGCGGCGATCTGCGATTTTTAGCGGTACTGCGATATTTCAGCGGACATGTCGGACCATTTTGACACTTTTTTGGGACCATTGGCATGTATACAGCGATCAGTGCTATAAAAATGCACTGATTACTGTGTAAATGCCATTGGCAGTGAAGGGGTTAACCTGCAGGGGACGCTATAAGTGTTAACTATGTTCCCTGGGTGTGTTCTAACTGTGGGGGGACTGCCCTAGCTGGGGAAGGGAAGTGGTCACAGCCTCCGTATACAGGAAGGCTGTGATCACAGCCCTTCCCCCTTCACAGAACGGAAGTCCGTGTTTACTTACACGGACCTCCGTTCCTTCACTCCGGGGGGGCCATCGCGGGTAGCCGGCGGCAATCAAAGCCACACAGTGAGCGCGCGAGCGCGCCTCAGGCGGCGCGCATTATAGCAGCCGCCGTCGTATGAAGGCGATTTGCGATAACGAACCACCTTGTCGCCGTCAACCTGCGGTTGGCGGTCGGCAAGTGGTTAAAGAGGAGCTTCACCCAAAAGGGGAAGCTCCGCTTGCTCGCACCCTCCCCCTCTCCACTGCCACATTTGGCACTTTTTGGGGGGAAGCATTCTGAAACAAGCATTTTTACCCTCTGATGTGTACATAAAGAATGCATCAGAAGCATACAAATCCAAATTGGTGCAATGGATAAGAGAAGGACGATGCAACAACCTTCCATCCTTCTTGATAGCATAAAACCCTTGGAGTCTTCTCATAAAATATCCCCTAGCCCATATTCTTCCAACAAACACCTCTAAATGAGACCTTTATTGATAGCTAACTGTGATAAACACCTTTCCAGATTGCAATTTTCCTTCTACCAACAAAGCAATAGGACCAATAAATTTCTATTCACACAACTCAGACCATAGGTGTGCACAGCCTATTGCATTAGGGTGTGCACCCCAAAGCTCAAACACACATGCCTTTCTCTGCAGCCTCAGCTGCACTGGACAGTGATTGAATGGGAAATGCACTGTGCTGAGCAGCTTCCTATTCATTCACAAACTTAAGCATAGTAAACACAGTTTACTATGCTTCAGTTATTAATGAACATAGTGAGCATGTTCACTGTGTTCATTTAGAAAAGAAATGAGCTGGTAAATGACAAATTTGCTAGCCCCTTCCCCCACTCTCTATCCTGAAACATCCCCCCGCAGTAGCTGGGGGAGAGGAGGGAAGCCATCAGCACTGAGGGCCAGGGGGCCAACATGGTGGAAGACCGGGCAATAGCAGGAAATGGCACTGCACGTAGTGATTAGGGTGTGCCCAGGCACACCCCCTGTGCACGCCTATGACTCAGACATAAGCAACTAAAATTTAAAATGCAATATCTAATCAACCCCATGACTAAAAAGAAATTAGTGCATCTCAGGAAGATAGCAGATGCATTTAAAGTCTACTATTGTACCTTATATAATCTTCAATCATACCAGCAGATGCCCCAGCCATCATCAGCTTCAATGACTCGCTTTTTCAATTCTCTCAGTTCTGAGGGAGTTCTGAGGAATTCAATTTGGAATTCAAAGAGGCAGAAATCACCTGGCATATAGAATATTTCAAAACATTACAAAAGATTTCAAGACAGTGCAGCATAATTACAGTAAATTACAAAGCAAATGTTCATATTTGTCAATGTATTGTCTGCACAGGGAGGGAACAGAGGTCATTAGGGTAGCTTGTAGTGCCAAGGTTGCAGGCTCACTCAAATAGAGATCTGCTAAGAAAGCTAGACTTACTGTTGTTGTTTTCAACTTCTGGGTGGACTTCAGGGTCCATCTTTTTCAAGAAGCTGGTGTTGAAGACCTCCTTGATTTTCCAATTTTTAGTTATCAACTGTTTGATAGGATAACCAATCTATATAGAATTTTCTTGCTGCATAATGCTTTGGTAAGTGGCAGCAATCAATTTCTAGCTAAAATGCTGCTCAGGAAAGGTCAATGTACATTCAATAACATCTCTGGGGAGGTGATCATGGAGATGTCAAAGTGGAAAATAAAAAAAATTAAAAAATTAAAAAATGATAATCT
Source organism: Glandirana rugosa (assembly GCA_018402905.1). NCBI lineage: Eukaryota > Metazoa > Chordata > Amphibia > Anura > Ranidae > Glandirana > Glandirana rugosa. The sequence continues at coordinate 177,296 of BLSH010330452.1, forward strand.
ACTGTCAGAGTTGTGCCAGGGGACTGATTCAAATATGTCTCTAAATTTGATATTATTGCAGTGGGACATGCCTTTATGGTCAGCCAATTTAAAATGAACTTTCTTGAGATCCTCCATGACTCCTGTATGAAAGCCCACAATGTCTCTGTGGGCTGCTACATACTCCCCTATTTTCTTTTTAACATGGCTGACAATTTTGCCCAAATCATGTGGTTGTTTTATTATTAAAGAAATCATATCTTTAGGAAGCGAACCTTGCAGTGATATCAACATGTCTTGCAGTGTTGTGTCAAGGATGGGTTGATTAGATGTAGGGAATTCATTTACTGGGTTAAACAGTTCTCTAGTTTCTTGTAATGATAAGATCTCCCTTTATCTCTAAGGCATGGGAGGCTTCACTGTGTGCCCAAGCCTTTTGAATTCCAATTGCAGAGGATGGAGCCAAATTGTGTTGTGGGCTAGGAATCTCCATCTCATGGCGAAGCTTAAATAGGGGAAATTCTGAGCATGGTGTTCCAGCTCCATTTTGTCCAGACTGCTTTTCTGTTGCTTTGAAGAGATCGGTGAGTTTTCATGGCTCATCTATGTCTTTCTGTTCCCCATTATTGTTTTGAAAACTGGGGATGTCAGTGTTGATGGTAGATATGTTTAGGGAACCCTCTGTGCACTACTCCTGTACCTTGGATCGGTACTGTTAAAGTAGCCCGCCTAAGATGCGGCCATTTGCCTCGACTTCTTGGCCATGCCCCCAGGCATGAGACACAGCCAGAAAAAAAATGTAGGGCTTCTAACAATTTCCTATTCTATACAAATTTTAAAGTCCCAGTCAATGTAGATGCAATGTTATATTTAGGATACACATATAAGAGGGGGGTGCAGCACTTCTTCGGCATCTGGGAAGACCCATAAGCTTGAGATTGTCCCCTATGTGCCTGAAAATACCAAGATATGGCAACTATTATGTTATGTCTTTGGGTAAATTTTAAACCCTTAAGAAATGACAACCAGGTGATTGATCCTTCACTCAGTAACAAAATGCAATGCTTCATAGACATAACATTGCATGGGTATAGCCATCACAATGTCAAGCAGGCCTTGCACTATAAAAGAATGGTCCACTTATTTTTTTAGGGATCCCTCCCCTAGGCCAAGAAAAAAAATTTAAGAAAAAAAATGTTAAAAACGTTTTAAAAAGTTAAGAAATATACTTACCTTACCCTACGCTTCTGCCTGCTACTCCTAAGACCAATAAGGTATTGCAACCATTTTATTAGCCTTTTTTGTCTTTGGCTATAAAGACTGTTTACTGGTGCAGGTACATTATTATTATTATTATTAATATTATTATTATTATAATAAAGGATTCATATGACTGATGTGAATGTACAATATATATGTAAAGCGCTGTGTAAATTGACCGCGCTATATAAGTACCTGCAATACATAAATAAAATATATACATATAGCACCAACAGTTTGCTCAGCACTTTACAAAATGAACATAAATGAAAACTTTCTTTGTTCAAATTGTATTCAGTTGAATGCTTTTTTACACTTTTCACTAACACATTATTGTTATTAGATCTGAAGGAAGGATTAAGAAAAGTTGGTTTCATTGACGTCAATCATGTATATTTTTTTCAGTGGGGAATTAAGTGTTTCCCAGGTTTCAGTGGTTATGTGGTTACTAAGGCGATATGTAAATAGCAGGGGGATTCTCCATACGGGTTTCGTACAATGGCCACCTCTGTTTTTTAACTGTTAGGATAGTGATGTATGTGCCTTTATGCTTGAAGCCCACTTCACCATATGTCACCTTGGTAACTGCTGTTTCTGAAAGCAAACTATAGATGCTTGATTTCAGAAATACAAAGAGATATAGATACTGGCACAAGAAAATATATATTCACACAAGACACTAATTTATTCTCGTTTCCAGAAAACTGTAAAACTCGGAAACTGTAAATTTAAAGAAACAAGTGTTGAACTTTGAAAAAGTTAAGCTACCAAATTCTTTCAAGCTATTACTGTATTTCAAACAGTCTTCGAGGAATCTTTGGGAATATATACAAGTATAACTTTGACACATTTTTAAATTTGTAGACATTTAACCTACATGTTCAGTTATTCTAGTGTCCCTCCAACCTATGAGATTACAATAAATAAATAAATTAAAGCAAAAAAAGTTTCATTTGAAGTAGTGCCTCTTATGTTTAGGTGTAATGTTTAGCAGGATAACTCAAATCATTGAATTTATTTTTCTATTGTTATTTTTTATATGGAGATTTATTGTTAAAATAAAAGTATATGTAAATCAAAAAAAGAAAAACTCACAATGTGACTGTAATTTCAAAGCACATTTTAATCTTTTTTTAATTTGCAGAATTCATTAAAAGAATACCCTCTGATTCTACATGACGTTCCTTGTTCAAGGGCTTCCTAAAGTTTTAAAACAGACTTTTGATGGAAACTACAAGTGGCTGTTTCAGCACATGCTTTGCATAGTTCACTGTTGTCGCCATCAAAAAACCTTCCATGCAGCCATTGCTGGTAGTGGCTGCAAGGAGGCAGATGTAGATCAGCAGCACTCTACATAGTAGATGCAGCAAAAGTATAAACAAGAGTTGAAAACAAGCATTTTGACCACTTGAAGACCAAATCTTTTTCTGACACTTTTTGTTTACATGTAAAAATCTGTATCTTTTGCTAGAAAATTACTTAGAACCCCAAATATTACATATATATTTTTGGCAGATGCCCTAGTGAATAAATTGGCATTTTTTGCAATTTTTTATGTCACACGATATTCGCGCAGTGGTTTTTCAAACTCAAATTTCTGGGGAAAAAAATACACTTCTATGAATTAAATAAAAAACACAACATATCACAATTGGTTTGTAAAATATGAAAGATGATGTTACGCCGAGTAAATAGATATCTAACATGTCATGCTTTAACCTCCCTGGCAGTATGATTATGTCAATATTTTGAATGTCAAAGCGGTAAATTGTTTTGCATGTAAATTTGTTGTTTTATATTGTAGGCCTGTAATTCTTAGGAATAACCCACTTAAATCTGTCCAAACAAGAGTCTAGTAGTCATCCTGGGTATGATACAAAAACGAATAATATAATAATAATAAATTTAATTCAATAATGTAATCAAACCAAAAACACTGACATTTGTCCAAAAAAGAGTGCAATATTACTAGTCACACCAATACGAGACACTGCATATTGGTTTAGTAAACATCCCGGGTATGATACATTTTGAAACATGGGACTGCACAAAGTCCGACGTCACAATCAGGAGAATGGAACCTGGTTTCTTTATGGATTTTCTTTCCATTGTCATCCCGCTTCGAGCAGCAAACCACGCACATCTTTGTAGGTGCTGACTTTTTCTCAGTTGGTGGGATGTAGTCCATGAAGTGACGAACAGTCAGGCCTTCTGGGTTGACAACGCTAACAGCACAACGTCCAGCTCTATTCACAGCCATTGATGATGTTTGGTGGTTCGCAAAGATAGGTTCTGCAACTTTCCAAATGAAGTCAAAATGAACCACAGGCTTGTCACTCTTTTCTGAGCAGAATGTAGGCATTCTACAAGCATTGCTCAAGAAGATGCCTGAAGATCTTGTAGTACTTCTTTTGCTGTTTCCTCATTGCTGGGTAGAATGTCATTGCTTGGTCGGCTCTGTCGACACCACCCATGGTGTCATTGTAGTCAATCACTACTTCATGATTTCTTACCCACCTTTTGTGCGTACCATAACAGTGGAGGTATTAAGAACTGTTACTCATTAGGCACACATCTTTCTTTCATTTTGCCTTTCTGCCAGGCCATTTCTCCAGTCTTCAGCTTCTTATTGTCAAATATTGACAGCATGTCGTGCTGGTAAGCCCTAACGGTTCCATAGGCATCTGTTTTGTTTTGCAGAAGCAATTCATAAAGTTCAGGAGACGTATAAAAGTTGTCAGTTGTTACGCAATAGCCCTGATTTAGCAATGACTCAATGAGTGAAAGAACTAAAGATATTGCCATTCCATAGTTGCTGTATTTTGGATTGAATTTTATTCCTTTTCCAGTGTATAGCACTAAATTCCAAATGTAGCCAGTTGACAATTGGCATAGCATGAAGGATTTTACGCCAAATCATGCTCGCTTTGATGTAATGTATTGTACCCAGCTGAGCCTTCCCTTGTAGGCCATTAGACTTTCTATGCTGATATCTCTTTCTGGAACATAGCTCTGTTGGAAATTCTTTAGAATCATTTGAGATACTTCCCAAATTTTCTTTAGTTTTGGTGCAGGATGAGTAGTTTCATCAAATTCTTCATTGTTTTCGAAGTGTAAAAATTTAATTATCAGGGAAAACCTGTACTCTGACATGACCGTGCCAAAGAATGGAGTGGCAAGTCATTTATTAGTTGTCCAATACCACTTCTTCAGGGGTTTCCCCACCACTCCCTGAAGTATTATTAGGCCCAGAAATTTCCAAATGTCATCTTTGGTCACTGGTTCCCACTTTCTGTTTCTTGAAAACTTCTGATGCAGAGTAGCTAATTGTTGCTCTTGGTACCGGTTGTCTCAGTAACAATTTTTTTAATAACCTCATCAGTCAGAAATAGTTGTAGGTATGCCAAGTGGTTGTCGTCTTCAATGTCTACTTTCATACCAGGTGCTCCATTAAATGGGAATCTTGGGGGCGCTGTGTGATCCATACCACAGTCAATAGAGCACCAAGTTTGCACATCACTGAGCTCGGTCACAGAATCGTCGCTCTTGTCACTTTCAGTGTCTGATGATGAATTTCCCCATGAATCACTATCCCTCAATTCTGTAAGTGCCTCTAATTCACTATTGCTGTCTTCTAGCTGGTCCAAAAGCACAATTTTCCAGGCAGAAAGAATGGCAGAAAGAACAGTAAAAGTGCAGGCAGGGCACTGGACAAAGCACTGGGGACAAATCTGAGGTGAAATGATCTGATACAGTAATGTAATCTACAGACTACAATGTATTGTGTGTTTATGCTTTGTTACTTTTTGAATTTCCTGCTTGCTCTACCCCCATGCGTCGTGGCGCTTGCAAGGAACAGAGCCTGGAACCCACACACATCGGGTGGATGATCCGGCCGGAGGACAACACGGGAGAAGATTGCGGTTAAGGGTAAGTACATTGGAGGATTTTTACAGTGTAATCCCGAGTGTGGCTTGGAGTTACTGCTTCTGGCACTAAAATTTAACCCCGAGCCACACTTAAGATACCGCCAAGGAGGCTATAATTCCACAAGCTTGTGGAATGGCGCCATGGGAGAAGTTTTCCAGGACTTCCTGCTCTGTCTGACAACTATAACTGGGACAAGAAATAAGGGAAAAACTTCCTAATGGGACACAGACGGCAATACAGACAGAGGTCGCAGCTTATTTCCCCTCTGTCCAAATAACGCCAGGCTTAAACTAACATCTACATTTTCTTACTTTTGTAAAGAAATAGCGCTAATATCATCGATGAATAAAGGAAATATTGTGTGGCTCAAGTAAGGTATATCAATTATGCCATTAAAATATACACAAATACCCCCTCAATCCACTATACTATTGCTTTCTTTATGTACCTTTGTAGGTGTAAACAGGGGAAACTCGAGTTTATTGCAGTTTATAGATGGCGTGACTGGATGATAACCTTATTTTGTATATTATCCATCCCTGAACTCTACAAAATAACTTTATTGTAAACTTCTGGTCATTTGTAAAGATAGCCTTACCTGTACAATGGATTACAGGCCATACTGTTTTGTGTCTATTAAGCATTGTTCCATTAAAGCAGAATTTCACTTTCTCAATTAATTATGACTATTTTTTAGATGCTGGCATTAGTAAATAGATAGGAAAGTAAATTATATTAACTTGTTTTAAACTCTTTTGTTTTTACATTTCTTCAGTTACTTCCTGGTTTCCAGGCCGAGGCAAATTATGTCATACACCCCAAAAGTCTTCAGGAAGGGAGGAGCAGCTAAGCACACCCTTCTGCTTGCATGCCTGAACTAAGGGCAGATGGATTCCAGGAAGTAATTGCTACATAATTCATCTGCCTTATTCAAGAATGACCACGGTCAATAATGCTAGGGGGTGTTTTTCAAAGTGATTTCTCAACACAAAAAAAGCATGGGGAGGTGGATGAATGGGTGAGTTTACTTTTAAATAGCCTTTTTGGTTTGTGGTGCTCAGATGCAGTGTGGTTCCACTCTAACTGCCAAGAGTACACACTTTTCATCGGTTAAGAAACAAGGAGCCTGATTCATCAAGTTCCAATAACACTTAAGGCGCGCTTAAGTGGCCTCTCAAACAATACAATTACATGTGACAATAGCACTTTAGATGCCTCTTTTGACAGCTAAAGTACTATTGCAGCTTGATGATCAGGCTCATGTTTTTTCATTAGGGAAGGGAAAGTGGAGAGGAAAATGTACATATGTCCTATATTGATCAAAGAGAAAAAAAAATATTGGCAGAAAAGCTTTATGCAGTTTATTGAAAAAAAAAAACCCTTAGAATTGACAGTGACATTTTTGGGAATTTCCTTACAACAAAAGCAACAAATTATGTCAGAAACAGGCAAACAATAAGGAAATCAATGCTACTTCTACTAATAATGATAATAACTAATATTTTTTCTCATTAAAGTCTAAATGTTTTTTTCATTTTAATTAAGGAATGGTTAAAGTGGTTCTAAAGTTAAAACTTTTTTTACCTTAATGCCTTCCCTGTATTAAGGTAAAAATTATTGTAGCACTTGCTGTGCACCCCCCAAACACTTACTTTAGTCTTCTATTGATCCAGAACTGTGCCCAGCTGCATCAGGTCTCTCTTCTCTCTATGCTCTAACAGGCTGCACTGTTATCCATTGGATCCTGCTGCTGTCAATCAAATCCTCTGGGGTGGGAGCAGGGGTGGGGCCGAGCCACAATGTGTGTGTCTATGGATGTACACAGCCCTGTTCACGAGCAGTACCACACAGCTTGCTATGGGGGCACATGCAGAAGAGGAGGATCAGAGGGAGCCAGAGTGGGAACCTATAAGAGGAGGATTGGGGCTGCACCGTGAAATACCATTGCACAGAGCAGGTAGATATAACATGTTTATTATTTAATTTAAAAAATGTTTGCCTTTAGAACCACTTTAAAACTCATGTCAAGTTTTTTTTGCCATCTGTGTCCCATTAGGAAATTTAACTTTACTTCTTATCCTGTAGACACAACAAGAAGTGAGGAATATCTTTTCTTATACACTTGTCAATGTGTAATAGTCATCCTCCCTTGCAGGTTTACCCATTATCCTTCTTCTAGTGACAACTCGCAAACATTTGAATCTCTCATCACTTTCAGTCCCAGTGACAGTTGTCGCCATGACTAATTGAAAGAGTGAATTTCCCTGGCAGAGGCATAGACAAAAAATAAAAACCGATGGGAGTTTGAAACCGCTCTATCCAAAAAAAGTTTAAAGTGATTCTTCACCCCCCTCTTTTAAACTCCTGCTTCCTGGGTTGTAGGCTCTGCAAAGGTCAGATACTCACCCACCCAACAGATTCAGCATTGTCCTGCAGAACTCTCTTCTTTTGTCACCGATAGAGTCCTGCACTGCCATGTTTTTGCATGAGGTCATGGGAGGCTGCCGGGTCTTCCAGGTTCAGCCTCCCCATGCCACACACCCCCTCATCATTTCTAAATTAAAGATTAGGCCTCCTGGGATATGTGATGTGCATATCCCAGGAGTCACAGAGGGCACAGTGCGTATTGTTCTCCTAGGCGAGAGAGGTGCATGGGGGGGGGGTAGGATCAATGTCTTTTCATTAAAAAAGGGAACAAAAACTTTGTTGTAATTTATCCAGTGCCCAGCTATCACCAACGTACTTAGCTACACAAATGAGGGTCCATGGCTTCACAAACGGGAGCCTATGACCCTTACCCACAATGGGTGGTCCGGAGGCTCTGCTAACAATAAAAGTAAGCCTCACCATGTGTTAGCTGTGGTGGAAGAGTAAGTGTCATGGAGGTCTGATAAATTGCCTTTCAGGCCGGTAACAGCAAGTAGTGTGCAGGAGAGAGGAAGGAGAAGAGTAACGGTCAGCAAGTGTATGTGCTGGAAGAAGAAGGAGTGTATGGCGGTGTATATAGAAGGCCCCGTGATTGATTCTTGGGCATCCCACAGTCATCCCTATCCCCATCCAAGTTTAACTCCTAAATAAAACAACAAAAACAAAATACCGTTCAGTGATTCTGGGTGTGTGGAAATCGTGTGACTGAGGGCAGCGGGCAGGTGGTCCACAATGTTCCCAAGGGGGAACATGGCTGCACAATCATTAAAATCAAAATATATTATTTAAGTACAACATTTCATAAACTTCCATAAAAACACATACAATTATATAGTATCTCACAAAAGTGAGTACACCCCTCACATTTTTGTAAATATTTTATTATATCTTTTCATGTGACAACACTGAAAAAATTACACTTTGCTACAATGTAAAGTAGTGAGTGTACAGCTTGCATAAAAGTGTGAATTTGCTGTCCCCTCAAAATAATTCAACACATAGCCATTAATGTCTAAACCACTGGCAACAAAAGTGAGTACACCCCTAAGTGAGAATGTCCAAATTGGGTCCAAATAGGCATTTTCCCTCCCTGGTGTCATGTGACTTGTTAGTGTTACAAGGTTTCGGGTGTGAATGGGAACCAGGTGTGTTAAATTTGGTGTTATCATTCTCACTCTCTCATACTGCTCACTGAAAGTTCAACATGACACCTCATGGCAAAGAACTCTCTGAGGATCTGAAAAAAAGAATTGTTGCTCTACATAAAGATGGCCTAGGCTATAAGAAGTTTGCCAAGACCCTGAAAATTGGAGACGTCGTTACGACTGTCGTGAGTATGCAAATAAAGGGTTTCTGTTGGAGACCTATACTACGACTCGTGCACGTGAGTTGAAGAAACCAGTTGGTACCACTCCGGACACGACTCACCTTGGACAGGACAATTTGTCGACATACCAGAACCGGTGGTACGACGTCGAGTCAAAGTCCCAGAACCGTTTGAAGAATATCGGATCCGGTAGAAATACATCTCGTTGTTAAGAAAAAAAGTCTAGGAGTCTCTCAAGAAACGGTACTCCACAGTACAACTTGAAAGTCACTCGTCATACTCTCTCACTCTTACTATTGTGGTTTAA
>BLSH010330452.1:187138-203650 GCA_018402905.1 Glandirana rugosa
CGAGAAAGTTCGGGGTGTACTCACTTTTGTTGTCAGCGGTTGAGACATTAATGGCTTTGTGTGGCGTTATTTTGAAAGGACAGCAAATTTACACTGTTATCCAAGCTGTACACTCATTACTTTACATTTTAGCAAAGTGTAATTTCTTCAGCGTTGTCATATGAAAAGATTAAATAAAATATTTACAAAAATTTGAGGGGTGTACTCACTTTTGTGAGATACTGTATGTAATTGTCAAGCTACTATTGTTAGTATATGACCCAAACCAATTCTACACATATGACCGTAAGCTAATTGATAGACTGTAGGACTGTAACGATCCCAGACAGAATTGGCATAGGTCAACGCAGCTTGAAAGAGCTTGACATGTTTCGAGATGGCTGGCTTCCTCAGAAGCTTATTTAATTATTCTAGATAGATGGAAAACATAAATGAATGAATACAAAATACATTATTAAAGGGTATCATATACATATTATGAGGGTACCAAGGATGTGTAAGAGGACTGAAAAGCTGAGGCAGACATGCACGCAGGCTGAAAGTAGATGTGGGGACACAAGGTATCCAAGAGATAACAAAATAACAAAAGCCCTTGCAAGTAAGATATATAGGTATTAGTAAAGTAAAGGTCCACGCCACCAGGAAATAGTATCTAAAAAGTTAATAACTAAAACATCTAACCAAAACGCATATAAGTCTATTAACAGCAAGGGCTATAGGTCCTCTGGTAGAGACGGTTAGCATGGGGTATAGCTAACAACCATATAAGTCCTAATTCCTTGAGCAGTCATCTATGATAGTAAAAAGTAGATTACATAGACATAACATTTAAACTAAGGTGGTGTACCTCTTTAAACAAATTTTGCTGGTTTGGGACTCAAGCTCACCTTGATAAAATATGGTGAGGCCATAATCAAGGTAACAAAAAGTATTTAATTATCTTAGTGGTATTGCCAGCAAAAGAGAGTGGTGGTATACTTGATAATAGATCAATTCAACTATATACAACCCCACACTCTGCTACAAGTTAGTGATACTGTCTAGTGAATTGTGGTTGACTAAACACTCAATTGATTATTTATGCACATACTGCCATTAATTTTAACCCATAACTACTGTATATACTACGTTTTGTTTCCACTAATCCGCCTGGTGTCTAATTTCTTATACTGAATTATAATTGTTTGCAGAGTATTTAACTTTCTACTCTCAACAGTATTGCAATTTCTATTTGCTTAACCTGGTGTGCCAGAGGGGCCGAAGTTGTTCACAAAGTCGAGGCAAAGAACAGAGAATCCAATCTACCAAGTGTTTCTTTTAGGGATAGAGCTACACATAGGTAATTAGTGAATAGGCCAACATTAGTGCTAGGAGGGAAGTTACAATCACTTATCAGCTAGAGTTTGCTCTCTGAGTCAGATTAAAGCATATATAAAGGCTCACATCAACTTTTATGTATGTTAAAGGTCTTTTCTTCTAGTGATCTCACATTAGCTTCCACCGCTGCTTTCATATACTTCTATTATTTTTCAGTGGGCTGCAGCAGCAGTAATATGGGAACCCTATTCTGACGCAGGGGTGCCATTCAAAATTACAACTCCCAGGTCAGCTTGTAGGTCCTGTCATAAATGGGGACGTTCTCATAATTAACATCTTTGCTTTGGCTGATGCTGTGGGCTTCTCCCTAAGGAGGAGATTAGCTGAGATAAACGGGCGATGAGCAACATTGTCGGTTACACATATTCAGGTGGCATAATGCAGCGTTTTCACCCAATTTAAGAAATCCCAAAACTCAAGCAGAGTCAATAGGTATGTTTGAGGAATAAATGAACATGGAATAAAAAAAATATATATTTTGACCATGGATACACCTTAAATGTGAAATTGCCATGTTTCTCTGGAGTGAACTAAACCTCATCCCTCCTACTTATGTTAACGTTTTATGTCTTCATTTATTTAATTATCAAATTTATCATATGGAAGACATTAACAATGTTAAAGTCCTTCTATATCATAGAGAACAGAAAAGAGTTCATGGAAAAAATTATGGCAAAAGGCCATCAGAATAATACTTTTCTGTTGCTCCTCATCCATTACAAAAGTCACACAAATGTTTCTCATTAGCTCATCCCCAGCTTCCTGTAGACATCTTCATCTGATGACCCCTAAATCTGGGGCTAATATTAACATATTTAAGTTTACTCATTACTTTAAGATAAACATTCATCAACTTGAACTTTGTACATGTGGGCACCAATTCCTTACTGGACTTCACCTTTTTTTCTTGCTGAATTCCATATGTAAAGAAGGATAGACTAAAATAATGTGTATCAAGTTCTGAAAGCATATAATTCAAAGACTATTTTCCTGAACCTGAGTCTATAAGTTTTGCTATCATCTTCCTGTTGATTATGACCTGTGTGATCCTCATTTCGGTCTCTACCAATTGGAGGTTTCTAGTCTGCCATGTCGTTGCCATTGCTTGTTTTGGGTAATGAGCTTGAATTGTTATTTAATACCTCCCTCTTTGGTTTTATATTTAATCTAACAATGCTTCACATAGACTTTTTGCTTATCAAATAGTTAGGCAATTTTGTGGATCATTTGATATACTTTTACCTATAATCTCCATACTAAAGGACATGTCTACCATATACTGTATGTATGAAAGAGCCCCATTCTACACATCCTCAGAAGCAGGTAGAGGGGTAGCTAGGAATGATACTAGTGAGCGCCAGGTGCCATTAGAGTAGTCATGGCCTCTTTCCCAGAAGTATACCTGTTTCAGTAACCACTTTAAGACCAGGCTTTTTCTGACACTTTTTGTTTACAAGTTTAAATCAGTATTTTATTTCTAGAAAACTATTTATAACCCCCAAACATTATACTTTTTTTTGTCAGCAGAGATCCAGGGAAGAAAATGGCGATTAGAAAAAATACACGTTTTTAAATGAATTAAAAAAAACACAATATATACCCCAATTTTTTTGTAAAATGTGAAAGATGATGTAACGCTGAGTAAATAGATACCTATTATGTCACGCTTTAAAATTGCGCACACTCGTGGAATGGTGACAAGCTACGTTACTTAAAAATTTCCATAGGCAACACTTTAAACGTTTTTGCAGGTTACCTGTTTTGAGTTACAGAGGAGGTCTAGCACCAGAATTATTGCTCTAACGTTTGCGGTGATATCTCATATGTGGTGCGAATACTGTTTACATATGCTTGCGGGACTTACGAATGCGTTCGCGCATGAGCACGGACAGGTGGGAGCGCTTTAATTTTTTAAAATTTATTTTATTTTTTATTTTTACACTGTCTCTTTAAATTTTTGTTCTTTGACCACTTCTACTACTATTACAAGATACGTAAAAATCCCTTGTAATAGAAATAAGGATGACAGGTCCTCTTTATGGAGAGATCTGGGGTTGAAAATACCCCAAATCTCTCATTTACTTTTAAAAGCAAAAAAGATTTAAAAAAATATATTTTTTGATCTTTTGCTTTAAAAAAAAAAAGTGATTTACTTCCAGCGAGGACCGGAGGTGACTTCATGATGTCACTCCGGTCCTCTAATGCCATAGAGGTAATCAAAGAGGATCTACTCTTTGAACGCCTCTGGGACTAGCCACCGTCACATTGTTTCTCTGGCAAAGCGGTTGAAGTGGTAAGCCCAAAATACACCAGCTCATGAGCCGCTCGGACGCTTTCACGAGAAAGCCAGCCGCCGGTTGTAAAAAACATTACCCGGGTTATGGCTGATATCTTCAGCCATAATCCCGGTAAACCACTTCAAAACCGCGATGTATAGGTACGTATTGCAGTCTTAACGACCATGTTATGTCCCTAAAACTCAAAATTAGTTGAGCTATTGAATGTTTTTCTTTACATAAACTACTCTCCACAGTTCTTCCACAGAGAGAGGGGAGATTACCTCCAGAGTGACTCATTGCTACTCCCAAGGGCTGATGTAGATTTACTCAGATGTGTCCAGAGAATGTTACACAAAAAATAGAGCAAAATAACAAAAATGAGCAATGTTGTATTATAGTCACCAGTGTTTTTGAATTAATTTCTTGAGACACTTTTCTGCTAAACTGTCATTGTTATCTTGAAGAGGCAAGGCAATTGAATATACTTGATAAGTATCGTATATACTGTACTCGGGTATAAGCCGAGTTTTTCAGCACATTTTTTGTGCTGAAAAAGACCCCCCTCGGCTTATACCCGAGTCAATGTCTGTGGGTGATCAGTAGTTTCACATTAAACAGAGCCGTGCTGCTTCTAAGAGCCGTTCTGTGCTTGTAACTGTGACTAATCACATTGGAATGTAGAGAATGCTGAGAGAGGTGTCAGATTTTCAGATTGATGTTGGCAGGTGGGCGGGACAAGCTGATGTTAGCTGTTCAGTCCCGCCCACCTCCTGATCTCAGTGTAGAGCTGCAGCTCTCTCTCAGCATTCTCTACATTCCAATGTGTTTAGTCACAGTTAAGCACAGAACAGCTCTTAGAAGCAGCACAGCTCTGTTTAATGTGAAACTACCTTACTCATCCCTTATGTGTTCTGGCTACAGTCTCTGTGTCCTGGCTAAAATCCCTGTGTCCTGGCTAATATCCCTGTGTCCTGGCTAATATCCCTGTGTCCTGGCTAAAATCCCTGTGTTCTGGCTAAAATCCCTGTGTTCTGGCTCCCTGTCCCTGTGTTCTGGCTGCTGCATTTCCCACCCTAGGCTTATACGCAGGTCAATACGTTTTCCCATATTTTTGCGGCAAAAGTAGGGGGTCGGCTTATACACGGATCAACTTATACACGAGTATATACGGTATATGTTTATTGAGTTAGAGTACAGGACATTTTTACATTTAAGGTTAGTTTAAATAAATGTTAAATTAGAACTATGGTCAAAACAAAGAAATCAATATTTTATGCACCTATCTGGTCTGCTAAACATGCCACTGATTGTTTTGCAAAAAAGCAGTAAGGATTTTGAGATATCTACCTTGTCTCCAGCTCTCATGTGCACTTCCTTTAATGAAGGGACAACTTTACTTCCTGGTTTTCAAATTGCCTGTGTTGAACACCTGTTGTCCCCATTTGCATCTATCTCTGCAGAAACATGCGGACATCACTGGGGGAGGTGCTCTTGTAGAACAGGGAAGTCTCAGGCATTTTATTATACACAAAAGTCCTAATTAGCCTCCGCCCACAATCGGTCCATGAAGCCCTGCCCACTCCCACCTATGTCCTGCCTTTGCCCACCCACTGCTCTATCTATACAGCTAGCTCCTAGGTTGGATTTTGTTCTGTTAATTTACAAATTACCAGAGGAGAACAGGCAGGGAGAAGCACACAGATTAATAGACAGATCTGTGTGGAAATGAATCTGTACTGACTTGTGTCTGTTTTACATAGCACACACCCAGCTACTGATTGGCAGATGGGTGTGTGTTATGCAAAATAGACTGAGCATGATAGAAGGTTGGAGGACTGGAAGATAGAGAAGATACTGAACTGAAAGGAAATTACATCTGATCTCTGCTCAACTCCTCCCATCATCACTAGCAGTGTATAGCAAAGGAAGAATGAATGGGGGGTTTACAGTCCACAGCTGCAGCTATATGGTAGGAAAATAATCATTTCAGTTATTATGTTTATTACCATCTGTAACTTTCAGGTATTTATATGTGGATTTACTAAAATATGTTTGTTGCCTTTAGTTGTACTTTATACACACATAAAAATGGAGCGCTAACACAATGTACTGATGATCACAAGTCTGTGACAGTTCATAAAACATAGGTAAACAGTGAGTCCATAACAGTTCGTATAAAATGGATGGAAAATCGGATTGGAAGGAAAACAGTCAGAGCAGGCCTCCAGTGTGCAATAGGTGCAAATAACGCACACAATCAGTGTACATATAGTGCAATAGATCCCGTCCCCCATAAATGCTCCTAGCCTCTCACCTCCCTGATCCGACCCTGTTCGGATCACAGCGCTTCACACACCCTCCTCTAATTAAGATATAGATGAAAACAATCTTATAGATTCACATAAAACATCTCTCCATGCTGGTCACTGGTCTTGGGGATGACTTCCAGTCACGACCGTATGGAAGACAAAAGCAAAGGATCTAGTGCTCACTGTATAAAACTGTTTATTAAAGCCTAAAAAGATACGCTTACATTTAAAAGCACTTCTGGCCAAGTGCAAGCATAAAGCGTATTCGTGAATACAAGCCATCGGATGTACCAGAGCCCTCATTCGTACGTACGACCGGACTCCTCACTGACAGCCGCAGATGGCGTGGTGCGGGACTCCTCCCCCCTCGTACGCGTTACGTCCTGTCTACAGGGGCGTGGACTTCTTTAGGTGTTTTCATAACCTGCAATAGGATGGAGATGGATACTGAAGGTTATAGAAACATTTTTTAAGTATTCTGGATTTGCTCTTGTGACAAAAAATGGCTTAATTTTTTTATGTTGCTTCTTTCACAGAATTTAAAAAACAGAAAGTGAAAAAAACGAAAATTAAAAAAAAAAAATAAATAACAATAGTACACAAACAGCAATCGAAATTAAAATAGAAAGAAAATAAATGTTACAAACTAAACTAATCTAAATACACAAAATATAACACAAATATCCTATATAAAGAAAAAAAGAAGGTCCATGAGGAAATTGAAAGATTTTGCAATGGTAAAAATTCCTCAATGGCAAAATTGTTCATTTTTCAGCAAAATCATATGTTAGTATCCTAACGTAAAAGCAAGGAAAAAAACATACAGTTAGTGACATATGCAAGAACAAGGCTTTAAGTGTGGGAACATTACTGGAAGTTAAGGCAGCTGGTAGCAATGTTAGGCACTGGTTATGCCCCCTCTTACCCTTTTGCCCTAGACACAAAAAGAAAGCAGCCCTTTATGGTAAATAAGGCTCTGCTGATACTATTAGCCAAGTGGTAAACATAAGCATATGCATGTAACAAAGATTACTGCCAGCTTGCCTTGTATCTAATGGGGAATCAGATCACTGATTAACCTACAATGTCATATTGGAAGCAGTAGCGTGAACTCTGCAATGATTTTAACCCTGCAGGTCAATGTAAAGCGAGGGCCAGCCAGGTATAATATAAGTAATGCAATCAGGACAGAGGAAGAGAAGTCTGTTACATTTACAGAGGTCATGAGAAAAGTCATTCACCATAAATTTCATTCTAATCAGTTTAACTTGCAAAACTCATTCTTTATGCCCTGGAGGATGGCATCCATGTTTTTAAAGTGAAAATCAAGAAGATTAAAACATGGTTTTAAATAGCCATGTATGATTCTTATTTTACCTTATAAAAGACAATTTCAGACCTAATCACCTCTGCAACCACAATCTATGAAATACTCCCTAAAGTCTTTTGAATAAAGGCTAACTAGCCACAAAACTGATTTTTCAGTACTGGGTGGGCACTGTAGGGTTTCACCACTTGCTGACTACCTACCTGGGAATGTACGTCATGTTTTTGACGTTAAATACCGGGATTATGGCTGTAGCTAAATGCCATAACCCCGACCCTGTTTTTTCCTTAGGCCACTGGCTTTCCAATAAAAGTGATCCCAGTGGCAGATTCCCCACAAGATCACATTTAGCAGCAGTGGAAGAGGTGTCCCGATCGTTTTTGGGATTACTGACTGCTCCGGTAATGCCCAGAAGCGATTTAATGCAGCCAATGCCTGGCCTGAAAGTTTAGTGAGGGCAAGATTGCCCCCACTCGGTCTATGCCCTTGGAGGACCGGAGCAACCTATGACGTCACTTCCGGCTCTTGGGCATAAACAAATCATTTCAAATTATGTCAATTTTTTTATTTTTTTTATTTTGATCTTAAAGGTAAATGAGAGATCTGAGGTCTTTTTGACCCCAGATCGATCTCTCAATAAAGAGGGCCTGTTATGCTTATTTCTATTGTAAGAGGTGTTTACATTCCTTGTAATAGGAATAAAAGTGATAAAAAATGAAAGGGACAGTGTAAAAAAAACACACAATCACTTTAACCCGGTATTAGCCTCCTGCAATCTCCTGTACAGGAGAGCTTGGGTTGGGAATGGGAGAAGCAGTACAAAGAGCCAAACAGTTGTGTTGCGATTCCCATATACTAACTAACATGCTGATGGGAGGAGAGAGCAGAGTGACAGAGAGATGAGCTTATCAGTGTGCTGCTTCTCCTTTCACTACTCAATCATAGGTTGAGGAAGGACTGGACCATACTTGCCAACAGTCCCGAATTTCCCGGGACATTCCCGGGATTTAGACCTTTTTCCTGGCCTTAACATTTCCCAGAAAAAGTCCCGGGCAATCCCAGTTTTCCCGATTTTTCGTCGACGCTTGTAAACTGTCTCTGCCGCCATTTTGAAGAAGACCAGCTAAGGAGGAAACAAGAGATGAAGCCCGAGCTCTGCCTCGTTTTTCCTTGCTCCACGAGCTGATCTTCTGGCAGGAAGAACAAAAGAGAACAATGGCTAACCCAAGCCTGTGGGACTTTAAATGAGGGCCATGACAGTGAGGTCAATGGTATCCGCCATCCCTATTATTAGAGCAACATAGAAAGGGGTTTGGGACTTTAGATGAAGCAAGCACTCTGGAGGCATGTAATGCAGCAAATGTAATAAAATGGATTTATTATGGAAAACATATCACATCTAGTTAAGTCACAGTATCGTAGTACATGATTGCACATAATAAGTCAAAAAATTCATGGATATCTTTACAACATAAATAAATCACAATGACATGATACAGCAATACAGAAATATTGATGATGAATTCATGTATGTACACCATGGTTGACAGGGCCTAGCAATATCAAGGTGGACAGCAAAAATAGTGAAATAAAAAAGTCACAATATGTTACATGATATAAGTAAAAATATAATAAGGATTTAAAATCTAGACAGTATAAAGTATTGTGTACAAACGCATGATGATGGTATCATCGGCTCGACGCGTTTCGTGGTCAATACCACTCATCAGGAGCTATGCGTGGAGGGTGTCTATTGATATATAAAAAATGGGTCAATAAGTAAGGCTAGTACAAGGCATGAGGGAAGGGAACCCAGGGATGGAATGACCCCCCCCCCCACCTAAAAAAATACTTACATCATGGATGTGACTAAAAAATAGAAATAGATATAAAAAAATGCTGTAGAGCGGAATTGGCGACTGGGAAGTAGAACACCCACAGATGGACCCACAAATGGAAAGGCAGCAGGGGGGATGTTCATCATCAAAGTATCCATACAGAATGTATATATCCATTGTCGTCCCCAGGGTCTAAGGAAAAATGTACAAGTATGTATATAATATTATATATGGTGTATAGGGGGCATGATGGGTAACAGGTGCATGGCTAGAGTGCAGTTAATGTGAAGATATTGATGACACAACGTGGGAGTGATGGAATAGCCCTACATAGATGAAAGAAAAAATATGTAAAAAACGGGGATGGGGAATTGAAGTGAGAGGATAAAGTGGTGCTAATAAAAAAACGTGAGATATGTGGCAGAGAAGAGAGTGAAGAATGAACAAAAGAGTAATGTCCAGAAAAATGTAAAAGAAATATTGTATGTGTATATTACCTTTTATTTCACTATTTTTGCTGTCCACCTTGATATTGCTAGGCCCTGTCAACCATGGTGTACATACATGAATTCATCATCAATATTTCTGTATTGCTGTATCATGTCATTGTGATTTATTTATGTTGTAAAGATATCCATGAATTTTTTGACTTATTATGTACTATGATACTGTGACTTAACTAGATGTGATATCTTTTCCATGATAAATCCATTTTATTACATTTGCTGCATTACATGCCTCCAGAGTGCTTGCTTCATATAAAGTCCCAAACCCCTTTCTATGTTGTTCTGGCAGGAAGATAACTGGAGCAGTGGCGTCCCAGTGCATCTCGGCGGGTGACAAAGTGACACACAGTCAGTGAGACACAGAGAGACACAGAGTCAGTACCCTTGGGACACAGAAGGACCACCATCCCCCTTGGGGACACAGAATTCTCCCTTGCTCTTCCCTGCTCCTCGAGCTGATCTTCTGGTGGGGAGATAACCGGAGCAGTGGCGTCCCAGTGCACCTTGGTGGGCGACAGAGTGACACACAACCAGTGAGACACAGAGAATCACAGAGTCAGTGGGGACACAGAGGGATCACCACCACCCCCCGGGGACACAGAGGGACACACGGTGAGTCAGAGTGAGACACAGAGGGACAACTATCCCTCCCAGGATACAGAGGGACACACAGTGAGTCAGAGGGACCACCACTCCCCCTGGACATAGAGGGACCACCATGCCCCCCCCGGGGACACAGAGGGACCACCCCCCCTGGGGGCACAGAGGGACTACCATCTGTCCTGGGGACACAGAGGGATCACCACCACCCCTGGGGACACAGAGGGACCACCCAGTCCCCCAGTCCTCTGGGGACATAAAGGGAGCACCACCCTCCCCTTTGGACACAGAGGGGCCACCCTCCCTCTTTGGACACAGATGGACCACCATCCCCCTTGAGGACACAGAGGGACCACCATCCCCCCTGGGATGACAGAGGGACCACTGTCTGCCCTGGGAAGAGGGAGGGACTACCATGTCCCCTAGGGAAGCAGAGGGACCACCATGTCCCCTGGGGACACAGAGGGACCACCATCCCCTCTGATGACACAGAGGGACCACCATCCCCCTGAGGACACAGAGGGACCAGCATCCCCCTTGGGATGACAGAGGGACCACTATCTCCCCTGGGGAGACAGAGATACCACCATGTCCCCTGGAGAGACAGAGGGTCCACCATGTCCACTGGAGAGACAGAGAGACCACCATGTCCTCTGGAGAGACAGAGGGACCACCATGTCCCCTGGGGAGACAGAGGGACCACCATGTCCCCTTGGGACACAGAGGGATCACCATCCCCTTGGAGACACAGAGGGACCACCACCCCCCTGAGGACACAGAGGGACCACCACCCCACACCCCCGGGATGACAGAGGGACCACTATTTTCCCTCGTGAGGCAGAGGGACCACCATGTCCCCTGAGGAGACAGAGGGACCACCATGTCCCCTGAGGAGACAGAGGGACCACCATGTCCCCTGGGGAGATAGAGGGACCACCACCCTCCCCTTGGGGACACTGAGGGACCAACATGTCCCCTAGGGACACAGAGGGACCACCCCCCCTGGGGACACAGAGGGACCAACATCCCCCCTGGGATGACAGAGGGACCACCATCCCCCCTGGGATGACAGAGGGACCACTATCTCCTGGGGAGATAGAGGGACCACCATTTCCCCTGGGGAGATAGAGGGGCCACCCTGTCCCCTGGGGAGGCAGAGGGACCACCATGTCCCCTGGGGACATAGAGGGACCACCATGTCCCCTGGGGACACAGAGGGACCACCAACCCCCCTTGGGGACACAGAGGGACTGCCACCCTCCCCCTGGGGACACTGGAGAGACAGAGAGACCACCATGTCCCCTGGGGAGACAGAGGGACCACCATGTCCCCTTGGGACACAGATGGATCACCATCCCCCTGGGGACACAGAGGGACCACCACCCCCCTGAGGACACAGAGGGTCCACCACCCCCCACCCCCCGGTTCCTTGGTGAGGCAGAGGGACCACCATGTCCCCTGAGGAGACAGAGGGACCACCATGCCCCTTGGGAATATAGAGGGACCACCACCCCCCGGGGACACAGAGGGACCACCATCCCCCCTGGGGAGATAGAGGGACCACCACCCTCCCCTTGGGGACACTGAGGGACCAACATGTCCCCTAGGGACACAAAGGGACCACCCCCGGGGGACACAGAGGGACCAACATCCCCCCTGGAATGACAGAGGGACCCCCATCCCCCCTGGGATGACAGAGGGACCATTATCTCCTGGGGAGATAGAGGGACCACCATGTCCCCTGTGGAGATAGAGGGACCACCCTGTCCCCTGGGGAGGCAGAGGGACCACCATGTCCCCTGGGGACAGAGGGACCACCATGTCCCCTGGGGACACAGAGGGACCACCATGTCCCCTGGGAACACAGAGGGACCACCATGTCCCCTGGGGACACAGAGGGACCACCAACCCCCCTTGGGGACACAGAGGGACTACCACCCTCCCCCTGGGGACACATAGGGACCACCACCCCCCCATCCAATGGGGACACGGAAGAACCACCACCCTCCCCCTGGGGACACAGAGGGACCACCATGTCCCCTGGGGAGACAGAGGGACCACCATCCCCCTCCGAGGACACAGAGAGACCACCAACCCCCCCTGGGGACACAGAGGGACCACTATTTTCCCTGGGGAGACAGAGGGACCACCATGTCCCCTGGGGAGACAGGGGGACCACCATGTCCCCTGGGGACAGAGAGGGACCACCATCCCCCCTGGGGAAACAGAGGGACCACCACCCACCCCTGAGGACACAAAGGGACCACCACCCCCCCTGGGATGACAGAGGGACCACTATCTCCCCTGAGGAGATAGAGGGATCACCATCTCTCCTGGGGAGACAGAAAGACCACCACTCCCCTGGGGACAGGGACTACTATCCCCCTGGGGAGAGAGACCACCATATTCCCTGGAGACAGGGACTCCCATCTGCCCTGATATCTGACCATGATGGTGTCACCCCTATCCGTGACAACACACAGATTTGAGGTGCACAACTGCACACCATGATCATGCACTGCCAGCCAGAAACTAGCCTGCCCAGCGCAGCCCAGTGTCTACTGCTCTGTCCTGTTACCGCACCTGTGTTATCGCACCAGGTGACACCAACCCTAGTGACGCCACTGCAAATCCCCAATACAGAGATGCATGGACTAGCTGTATCTGTGGTGACAAAGTGACACAAACTGCATCTAGTGACAAATGAGCCAAGCTGCATCTGGTGGCAGGCAACAGTGGCAAGTGACATGCTGCATCTGGTGGCAGGCAAAGGTGGCAAGTGACACTTATGGTGAGTTGAACTATTTCATTTTATATTACAATGTAATAATATAAATATTGCTCTTCAATCATCCCGACACCATAACAACCATAGTGCCGGAATGATTGAAGTACTAACACCAGGTGATTGGAGTATCTTTATCGTCTGATTGTTAAATTTTCTGGAATACACATTGCTATTGAGGTGTAGGATCTGGGCCTGCTGTCCCCCTCCATCCCGACTTCTTTCTTTCTTCCTCTCTCCTTCCCTCTTTCTTTCTTTCTTTCTTTCTTTCTTTCTTTCTTTCTTTCTTTCTTTCTTTCTTTCTTTCTTCCTTTCTTTCTTCCTTTCTTTCTTTCTTCTCCCTCATTTATCTCAGACTCCAACCACACCCCATTTGAGCCATGCAGACTTCTAGCCACACACACTATTTAGTTTAATCTACACCCATTTTCAGCGAGGCATGCTTTGCGCGTCACAAGTTTCTCTCTCCTGCTATCACACACCTCCAAACTATTGCCCCACCCCCAAATTATAATATGGCCCCGCCTACAGACAAAAAAGGTGTCCCTATACATTTTTGGACAATGTTGGCAACTATGCAAGAACTGTAAATGTTACCTAACTGCAGCAGAGAAAAGTCAGGTTTTTGCCCTTCCAAACGTGGCAGTACTCTAATGTGTTATGTAAACCTTGACAAATGGACTCTGATCCTTCAAAATAACCACCACTTATTTGACCACATGACTCAGGTAGAATAGTTGGCCCCAGTGGTGGATTACTAAATAGACAAAGTAGGCACCTGCCTATGGTCCCCACGTCATTTAAGGGCCCCTGCAAAACGGGATCAAAATAATACAGAAATGTAAATGTTTGCCTGGTGTTCAACTTTAGCCCCCTCAACTCCAATTCTATAACCCTTGACAACCACTTTAACCACTTTAACCTACAGATAAGCCAATAATAAGGCTTACCTGTAGATTATCTGCATATCTCCTAAACCTGCATGGTTTAGGAGATATACAGTGTACTGTGATGTGCCCACGTCATCGGGCACATGCACAGTGAAGAAATGGCCTCCATGTAGTTTCCTCTCTAAGATTATGCTGCGATTGGCGGCTCCCGTGCACATGCATGGGAGTGACGTCACGGGATTCAGGCCAGTCACAGAGCCCCGGAAGGAAGAGGGGCAGAAGATGGACGCAGCCTCGAGCAGGGACAGTCGGGACATTGCGGGCTACCAATGCAGGTAAGTGCCACATAATGGGCTAATATGTGATGCATACTAGCCCATTATGCTTTCATAACAATTCTATGGAGGTTACATACATTTATTGTATCCAAATATATTTACCAAATACCATTGCTATCTGAATAAATCACTGTGTAGCCAGATAGTTCTGTCCCCTCCCCCCTCTGTGCTTTTAGGTTCCGTATCAGTTGCATGATCTGCTATAGTTGTATTAGAACCCTTCTCTGCTCTCTCTCATATGCCAAAAGGATGTACTCTTGCCGATTCCCCAGTAGTTTGCTCATTCTGCATTATAAAGACTATCAGAGTAGCCCCGGTTCAGATCTGCACAACTGCTTCAGCTCAGACACATTTGTAGCATGTCTGGCCTGAAGAGCTCTTTTGAGGTCATTCCACAGCATCTTATGGGATTAAGGTCTGAGTTTTGATTTGGCCGCTCCAAAGGGCACATTTTCTTTTTCTGAAGCTAGTCTGTGGTGGATTTACTTTGATGCCAAGGGTCACTGGCCTGCTGCAAAACCCAGCTTCTACTAAGCTTCAGCTGGCAGACAGCAACTGTGACATTATCCTGTAGGATATTTTGGTAAACTTGAGAAATAATTTTCCCCTTGATGGTGGCAAATGGTCTAGGCCCTTAGGCAGTGAAGCAAGCCCAAATCATGATCATCACTCAACCATACTTCACTGTTGGGATTATGTGCCGATGTTGGCTAGCTGTGCCCTTTTTTGCACCATACTTAGTGCTGAGAATTCTTTCTGAACAATTCAACTTTTGTTTCATCAGTCTACATCAGTCCAACGTGTATTGTGAATTTGCTACCACTTTAAAGAGATTCAATCATTTTGCCCGTACAGGGGAACATGAAACAGCCTGGTGAAACAGAGGGAGGAGGAGTACAGAAAAGGTGCATATAAGTGCATAAGTGTAGTAAGCTTTAAAGGGTGCATTGTACTTTGGCCTGAATAGGCAAAGTGACTGAGTCTCTTTAACCTCCTCCCATCCGCGCCATCGCCGAATGACGGCTACAGCGTGATACAAAAAAGAGGGGGGATTACCCCATCCGGATCTACTACCCTGGAACTACTACATAATAAAATATTAATGCCCGCAAGGACAAGTTAAATTCAAATCTGCCGCATCACTGGCTGAACGGGCAGCCCGTGCAGACCAAAGGTAAAAAAAACACAATATAAGAAAAAGCAACCCCAAAGTGAGGGAAGAGGAGAGGAGCCCCCACAATGAAGAAAAGCGACCCTTAGGTCCCAAAGCAGCAGATGACAATGTAGAAAAATTATGAATGATTTTATTAAAGTACAAAAAAGTATACAGTAATTACAAAAACAGGTCAGGGATCAGGGGAGGAAAGAACCTCAAGGGTAAAAACAATAAAGACAACATTGTCTCAATCAAGGAGGGAAGGGAATAAGCAGCTGCTCATGCATCACACCATACATAACCCAGAGCGCACTCACATTCAACCAATAACGGCTATAATGTAACCAGTGCTATTCTGGTGTGGGATGTAGCTGAACTGGGAGGGCGGAGGACTCAATAATAAGGCAATGTGCGCACGGAGACTCTTGGACCATGTGATGTCCACCGGGATTAGCCGTCTGAGCTGATCTTTGTTGAACTGTTCAAGTTCCTGTCTACACACGCCGGTATACGCCGGGGAGAATCATGAGTATGCCCACCACGCCTTGAAGTCACTTCCATCACAGGACTGTTTAGGAGCATTGCTCCGGAGACACACAAGATCGGGTGAGGCCATTCCATTTACCATTGATATGATATCACTGTTCTGAAAACATCTGGAAACTGTGTGTGAAGAGCGAAACCATATGCATGCTCTTCTCTATGCTGTATTTTCAAACACACTATCCAGATGTTTCAAGTGCATGTGTATGGTTTCTCCCCGGTTTTAGGTAAAGTGTTCTATTCTATTTCCAGATGTATGAAGAAAAGATGTAATGTGTGAAGAACATCTGTTCTGGTGCAGAACACATGTGTGTGAATAGCAGATGTGCAATGATTGACGGTTTCATTTAAATTGACACAGACTTTAAAAAGAAGTGTGAATAAAAGATGTGCAATGATTGACGGTTTGATTTAAAGTGACACACAGACTTGAAATAATTGTGCAGAAGAAATGTGCAATGATTGACGGTTTCAGTAAAGAAGACGTGTTAATAAAGTTCAGACACACAGTGAAATTTAGTTTGGCAGTTAGTAACGTGTAGAAAATAAGTGTGAAGAAAAATT
>BLSH010330452.1:203660-223659 GCA_018402905.1 Glandirana rugosa
GCTTGGGGTAACTTTAGTATTGACGGTTTGATTTAAAGTGACACACAGACTTGAAATAATTGTGCAGAAGAGATGTGCACTGATTCCCGGTTTTATTTAAAGTGATACACACATTTTGCAGAACAGTGATATGGGTACTCCCGGCTTATTTATACTTTTTTGACACAGTTTGAAGATGATCTTAGAACAGTTCTATGGCCTCTAATGGTAATTAATACTTTTCAGACCCATTTTGAAGATGATCTCCATTTTTGCATTTTTTATGTTTTTATTTTTTTTTTAATATTTAAAGTTATTTCCCTGTCCCCATTTCTTTGTAGGTCACTTTTCCCACCCTTACCCACATTTCCTTCCTTTTGCAGACCTTTAGGACCTTCCAGGACTATTTTACAACATTTTTTTGTACCTAAAAGTCCGGGTCTCCATTGATTTCAATGGGGTTCGGGGTCCGGGACAAAGTTCGGGTTCTGTCCGGACCCGAACCCGGACTTTGTCCCGAAGTTCGGCCGAACCAGCAGAACCCGGACTTCTAGAAGTTCGCTCAACTCTAGTTAGGACCCATGCTGCCCTTCCCTATTCCCTTCAAAATCCATTGTGGCTTCCTTCTAATTCAGGAGAAGCTAGAATTCCCCCGTTCACTGCCCAGCCAGGAGTCCAGGTGGACACGGACAATTTTTCACCAATGGATTTTTTCAAATTATTTTTTACAGAGGACATGCTTGCCTCAATTGTGGCCCAGTGCAACTTATATGCACAACAATTTATTAGAAACAATCCCACATCATATTATTTACGTCCCTTTGAGTGGAGAGAGCTTACAGTGGAGGACTTTAAGAGTTTTTTGGGCCTCACATTTTGTATGGGACTCAACAAAAAGAATGAATTACGATCCTATTGGTCAACCCACCCCATCGACCATATGCCAGTCTTCTCCATGATAATGTCCCGAACAAGATACCTAATGATAATGAGGTTCCTGCACTTCAACGACAACACACAGTGCCTTCCCCGAAATGACCCTAATTTTGATAAGCTTTTTAAAATTCGGCCACTATTTAATTATTTTTCAGAGAAATTCCCCCAGGTGTTTTCCCCAGATTAACATATTTGAGTAGACGAGTCACTAGTAAAATGTACCGGCAGGCTGGGAATAAGGCAGTTTATTCCAAGCAAGAGCAAGCAACCGCTATGGGGTCAAAGTATACAAACTTTGTGACACAGCCACGGGGTACACTTATGCCTTCATAGTGTACGAAGGAAAGGGCTCCCAGCTGCATCACCCCTAATTGCCCCGACTATTTAGGATTGAGTGAAAAAATTGTTTGGAACCTTATTTATCCACTTCTAGGAAAAAGGCTACCATTTATATGTAGACAACTTCTACACCAGCCTGCCTCTGTTCCAACACCTTCACCTGAAGAACACGCCAACATGTGGCACTGTCAGAATGAACAGGAAGGGTTTTCCTCAACGGCTCGTCAATATGAGGTTAAGAAGAGGGGAGACAGCGAGCCTGCGAAATGAGGAGATTCTGGCAGTGAAGTGGAGGGACAGAAGGGATGTCTACTTACTGTCATCAATTCATAATAATACCTTTGTGGAAATCCCCAGAAGGAATGGCCCAATCCAGAAGCCAAGATGTGTACATGAGTACAATTTATTCATGGGGGGAGTCGACTACAATGACCAAATGCTGGAACCATACCGTGCCACAAGACGGACAGATCACTGGTACAAAAAAGTAGCGATTTATTTTTTCCAATTGGCTATATATAACTCCTATGTATGTAATTGCAAGTCCACCGAAAGCCCCCAACCCTTCCTTGGCTACCAGAAGATAATTATTACCGCCCTTCTATTCCCGAATGGCCCGCCAGAAAATATTCGGTCCGATTATCTTAGTCGACTCTCCAAACGCCATTTTATTGATAAGATCCCTCCCAGAACAACAGGCTAAAGACACCAGAAAAAATGTAAGGTGTGTACCAGTAGAGAAATCAGGAGAGACACCGCGTATTATTGCTCCCAGTGCCCTTCCCAACCAGGCCTATGCATAGGTGACTGCTTCCGCCACTATCATACTTTAACACATTTTTAGTGATTATTAATCCCCAGTTCCTGCCATGTACATTCACACCTCTTATGCCTCTGCTTGCTCTTGAACTGACCCTGGCTTATTATTCGACCACGCTTCTGCCTACCGATTCTTTATATACCTCTGTCTGATCTGGAACTGACCCTGGACTGTTTGACCATGTTTTTTGCCTGCCTCTTGGACTGATCTTGTACCCTGCTGCTGGAGTAGTGGGATTCACAACACAGGGGTCTCACATATGTTAGGGGCTCCAGAATGTTATTTCTGGAAGAAGAAAATGTTGTTTTTGTTTTCTCTCTCCCAGATTAGAGTCTGGAGACTCTGAGGCTTCAAAGAGATTGGGTGGGAGAAGCCTCTACCCCTGTCCCCATTCTGTCCTGACCGAGGCCCTACTTCTGCCTGCTGCCTGTAGGACTTACTGCCATCATGCCTCTGCCTGCCGCATGAACTGACCACACCTCTGCTGCTACCTGTACTATGGGCCATGTTCCTGCCTACTACCAGGACCAATAATTTGGCACTGTTGATAATATCTCTGCCCTCTGCCTGCGCTGACCCTGGACTGTATATGGGCAGTATCCCTGCATGCTGCCTGTACTGATTATGGACTGCCTGTTGCCTGGACAATTGCATTCGCAGTTGGTTGCCTGAACAATTGTGTTCGCTGTCGCTGACCAAGTCCCTGCCTGCTGCCTGGACCAGTGCTATCCTCCTGTGGACAACTGTGCTACTAAAGTATTTTGGTATGTGTATGCTGTGTGTCCCTAGAACACCAGATGGTGTTCCTTGCATAATGTGCCTCTGTATGTGTCCAGGCTGTGTAAGAGTCTCACACATGTGGTATTGCCATACTCAGGAGGAGTAGCAGAATGTATTTTGGGGTTTCATTTTTGCTATATATGTGCTATATGTTGGAAATATCTTATAAATGGACAACTTTGTGTAAAAAAAATGCATTCTTCCAAAAACTTCTGGAAAAAAATGAACCGTTCCAAAGACTCATATGCCTCATAGATTATATGTTGGGGTGTTAGCTTTCCAAAATGGGGTCATTTTGTGGGCATTTCCATTGTCCTGGTGCTCCAGGGCCTTCAAAATGTAATAGGTAGACAACAAGTTAGATGTGTAATTTATGCTCCTAGAACACCTGACGGTGCTCCCTGTATGTTGGGCCTCTGTATGTGGCCAGGCTGTGAAAATGTCCCACACATGTGATATTGCCATACTCAGGAGGAGCAGTAGAATGTGTTTTGGGGTGTAATTTGTGGTATGCATATGCCATGTGAGAGAAATAACCCGTTACAATGACAATTATGTGGAAAAAAAAAATCTTCATTTTGCAAAGAATTATGAGAAAAAATGACAAGTGAACAAAAAACTCACCATGCCTCTTACTAAATACCTTGGAATGTCTACTTTCAAAAAAGGGGTCATTTGGGGGGTATTTGTACTTTCCTGGCCTGTTAGGGTCTCAAGAAATGACACATCGGGTGTGATCAATTTTCAATGATTAGCACCATAGCTTGTAAACTCTATAACTTTCACAAAGACCAAATAATATCCACTAATTTGGGTTATTTTTACCAAAGATATGCAACAGTATAAATTGTGGCCAAAATGTATGAATAAAAATTACTAATTTGCAAAATTTTTTAACAAAAACAAAGAAAAATGCGCTTTTTTTTTCAAAATGTACGGCCTTTTTTAATTTATAGCGCAAAAAAAAAAAAAAAAACAGCGGTGATTAAATACCACCAAAACAAAGCTCTATTTGTGTGAAAAAAAGGATGCAAATTTCATATGGGTACAGTGTTGCATGACTGCGTAATTGTCATTAACGTGTGAGAGCAGTGAAAGCTGAAAATTGGTCTGGGCAGGAGAGGGGCTTTAGTGCCCATTAAGCAAGTGGTTAAGGGAAACCCATACTTACGAATAAGGTGGAAGATGGCATCTATGATTACACTAATTAATGAGTGAAACTTGTCAGATTGGGAGGATCCAGGCCCTTTATTTGTCAACACCTGAACACTAACATTTTGATCGACCACTGTGATATATCAGAGTGTGTCCACTTTATTTTCCTTTATACCTGACGGAGTGAGCTCCAGCATAGCACCTAGCGGCCTGGAAGTGAAGCTGAGCAGAACATCCGTGTGCTGGCATCCTTTTCTTAACTATGGAAGATGGCACTACTGATTTCTTGTGATAATGCTATTTGCCTGGCTGTGATGTCAATATATTTTGGCTTTAATAATTTTTGTGTCACTGATCAAGTACAAGTACAGAGAACAGAATGTCTAAGTTCGCTCTGAGTTTACAATGCTGCATGCTTGTTCCAGGTCAATGACTGAGGCTATAGAAGCCAGAGACATTTAGGCAGCTGGTGGTTTCAGAAAAAGGTTTCCTTTAAATATTCCTTATTAAAATATAAAAACCATAGTTATATGAATAGGTGATGATCACCACTTGCTGACTACCTAACTGGGAATGTACGTAATGTTTTTGACGTTTGATACCGGGATTATAGCTGCAGCTAAATACCATAACCCCGGCACTGTTTTTTGCTTAGGCCACTGGCTTTCCAATAAAAGTGATCCCAGCAGTGGATTCCCCGCAAGATCACATTTAGAAGTGGTGGGAGAGGTGCCCCCGCCACTTAACGATCGTTTTCGGGCTTACCGACTGCTCCGGTAATGCCCAGCTTGAATTTTGGAAGAGTGATATTTATTATTATATTTGTACTGAACACTGTATTTATGTGGACCTTCACCCCTTTTCTGTTCCTCTCTCCTGCCTTTAAACTCCTCACTATAATGCAACTGCAACACCGTAGGTCATTCCGGGATTCCTTGTGGCATTTCCGCAGACTGCCTCCTAAAACTTCTTTGTCACGCACCCCAGGAGGCAGCCTGTGGGATGCTGTGCATGTGCTGAAATGGTGTGGGTTCTCTGTCAGTTTACCAGCAGGGTCCATGGTGTGTCTGAGCATGTAAAGGGGGTCAAGCGCATATACAGGCACACACTGGGATTTGCCAGGACCAGCAGACCTGGCAAAGATCTTTGCGGCTTGTCTGCGCTTGTGCCAGATCTCAGTTTAAGATGGTGGTCCTAGAGAGAAGTAGTGAAGGGAGAACTTTCCCTACAAGCAAGACAACGCTGGGCTTCATGGACTAGTAAGTATGTTTATTCTTACTTTTTCACATGGACACATTTTAGTATTTAACACATTTATTTTTGATAGTAAGGGTGGAGTTCCTCTTTGATGTATACCTCTCTCTCTATAGATATGAATAGCTCAGAATATAAACTAGGAAGAAAAAAATCTTGTTAGAAATATAAATAAAACCATAAAAGTAACAACTAAACATAAAAGTGAATCCATAGCATAAGCTTCATTTTACCCAAAAAGGGTCTACTAGTTAGCCTCCAAACATTTACAGTATCCAAGTATATATCGTTCAGATTTACAATGACAGTACTGTTTATTTGCTGCTGACGGGCCAGTCCCATCGAAGAATGTTCAAACTGTTTTAGAGTTGGCTTGTTGCCATAGAAATACAACACTGGTATTCCAAAAGGTCATCTGACATTCTAGTTATAGATAGTACTGTGTTGAATTTCAGTATAGACCCTGTAAATATATTATTTATCATGACAATATTAATTTATTATTCTCAATATTGTGAACAAAACACACACAGAAACCCCAGGCAAATGGCATATTTTTGATCTTCCTGAATATATATGTGAAGATTTGCAAAGAATCATACAATTCTTCAATCATCATTTCCTAGATTACTCAACTGTATGACTATCTAAAGTTTTTACGGCTCTGCATGGAAATCCTCAGGTTAAGGCCTCATTTTCACAGGCATACTAGAGCATAGTATGGTATGGATTTTAAGGGGAAACCCATGCCAAATTAAAAGAAAAACTGAGGGGGTCCCCCCCCAACATCCATATAAGACCCTTATCCAAGCACGCAACCTGGCAGGTCAGGAAAGGGGGTCCAAGGGTCTCTTCCCCACAACCCTGGGCTGTTGTTGTGGGGGTCTGTGAACAGGGGGCTTATGGGAATCTGGAAGCCCCCTTTAACAAGGGGGCCCCCAGATCCCCCCCCCCATATGTGAATAAGCACCTACCCATTCACAAAAAAAGTGTCAAAAGTAATAAAAATAGTACATAGGATTTTGACAAGCCCTTTATTAAAAAGTAAAAGACAGTGTCCCCTGATGTAAATCCATCATCAATCACGATGCCCACCGTACCGCCGATTCGAAAAAGAAAAAAGTTGCTCCGCCCGCTGTGAAGGCAAATCACTGAATGACTGGCTTGCTGTTTGACAGTTCATATATAGGTAACAGCGGGGCTACCCAGTGATGTCAAGTGGCACTGCCCCTTGTGATGTCACTGACCCAGCAAGCACCAGTTGGTGACGTCACAAGGGGGGGCGATGCCACGGCAGGTGGAGCAATTTTTTTTGTTTGTATTCGGGTCCGCTGCTGCGGCAATGTCGTGATTGATGATGGATCTACATCGAGGGACATTTTTTTTCTAGTTTTAATAAAGGAATTGTCAAAAACATGTGTACTGTATTTATTTATTTAGCGAATGGGTAGTAGCCTGGTATGGTTCAGTAGCTTCGCTTGCCCCCCCCCCCCTTTTCTGACCTGCCAGGCTCGGATAAGAGTCTGGTATGGATTTTGGGGGGACCCCACGCCACTTTTTTAAAAAAAATTGGCATGGGGTTCCCCTTAAAATCATACCAAAGCTTTGCCCAATCAGTGCACAGAATGCACTGTGCAGCGTGCACAGGGGTAAAAACCAGCCGAACACCTTGCTAATTCAGGTGTTCAACAAACGTGGTGAACAGCCAATGCTCAGACCTAAACCGTTCACCCAACACTACTTACAACACAAGTAAGGTACATTCTTGACCCATCCCCAGCATCTGTAAGATGGCAACAGCAAAGCCAAATGCTGGGATTATATAGCTCTTCTGCATGTTACATCATCCATGGCCACCCAATGTCCAAAGGGAGAAGATGTCAGATTTGGAAGAAGAGCCAGAGAAGATGACAAATGCAGTAAGAGTGATATTGCACCTGTCTGTGCTGTAGGAGGGTAAAGAGAGAGGTAACTTTATATGATGTGCAAGTATTCTAAGCTCCCATTACAAAGCTGAAGTTTAGTTATGGCTTTTTTTCATAGTTACATTGGTCCAGCTTGGACCAGTGAAAAGATGCATGTGTCATACCTGCCTGATCCCTGTGGATGCTGGAAAGCGATCATGGCAGTCACATGCCCCATCCTGCCCCCCTGAATGCCAAACCCCTTAAAGGGCCCGTGCATGCTGGCGCAAAGGGGTTAAAGTGATA
This sequence comes from Glandirana rugosa, assembly GCA_018402905.1. NCBI lineage: Eukaryota > Metazoa > Chordata > Amphibia > Anura > Ranidae > Glandirana > Glandirana rugosa. The sequence continues at coordinate 211,134 of BLSH010330452.1, forward strand.
CTAAAGTCGCAATTTTTTTTGCTTGAATAAAACAAACATGTCATACTTACCCACTCTGTGTAATGGTTTTGCACAGAGCAGCCCGTCTTCTCGGTTCCCTTGCCGGCTCCCTCAACGGCACTCCTGGCCCTATCCTTCCTGCCGAGTGCCCCCATAGCAAGCAGCGTGCTATGGGGGCCGCCAAGCTACTGCTCTGTGTGTCCATTCAGCCCCCCCTCCTCTTTGGCTCACTGCATTGATTGACAGCAGCAGGAGCCAATGGCGTCCACTGCTGTCTTATCCAATGAGGGAGAGTACCCAAACAGCCAAAGCTCTTGTGTGCAGCATTGCTGGATCCAGATGGGGCTCAGGTAAGTATTAGGGGGGCTTAGGGGAGCTGCTGCACACAGAAGATTTTTAGCTTAATGCATTAAGATGAAAAAAAAAACCTTCTGCCTTTACAACCACCTATATATGTATATATCTATACAGTATGTCACAAAAGTGAGTACACCCCTCACATCTTTATAAATATTTTATTATATTGTTTCATGTGACAACATTGAAGAAATGAACCTTTGCTACAATGTAAAGTAGTAAGTGTGCAGCTTGTATAACAGTGTAAATTGTGTAAATTTGCTGTCCCCTCAAAATAACTCAGCACACAGTCATTAATCTCTAAACTGCTGGCAACAAAAGTGAGTACATCCCTAAGTGAAAATGTCCAAATTGGGCCCAAAGTGTCAATATTTTCTGTGCCCACCATTATTTTCCAGCACTGTCTTAACCCCTTGGGCATGGAGTTTACCAGAGCTTCACAGGTTGCCACTGGAGTCCTCTTCCACTCCTCCATAACGACATCACCGAGCTGGTAGATGTTAGAGACCTTGCGCTCCTCCACCTTCCATTTGAGGATGCCCCAAAGATGCTCAATAGGGTTTAGGTCTAGAGACATGCTTGACCAGTCCATTTTTGCTTCTTTAGCAAGGCAGTGGTCATCATGGAGGTGTGTTTGGGGTCGTTATCATGTTGGAATACTGCCCTGCAGCCCAGTCTCTGAAGGTAGGGGATCATGCTCTGCTTCAGTATGTCACAGTACATATTGCCATTCATGGTTTCCTCAATGAACTGTAGCTCCCCAATGCCGGCAGCACTCATGCAGCCCCAGACCATGACACTCCCACCACCATGCTTGACTGTAGGCAAGACACACTTGTCTTTGTACTCCTCACCTGGTTGCCGCCACACACGTTTGACACCATCTGAGCCAATAAGTTTATCTTGGTCTCATTAGACCACAGGACATGGTTCCAGTAATCCATGTCCTTAGTCTGCTTGTCTTCAGCAAACTGTTTGCAGGCTTTCTTGTGCATCATCTTTAGAAGAGACTTCCTTCTGGGATGACAGCCAAGTAAACCAACTTGATGAAGTGTGTGGCGTATGGTCTGAGCACTGACAGGTTGACCCCCCACCCCTTCAACCTCTGTAACAGTGCTGGCAGAACTCATATGTGTATTTCCCAAAGACAACCTCTAAATATGATGTTGAGCACGTGCACTCAACTTCTCTGGTCCACCGTGATGAGGCCTGTTCTGAGTGGAACCTGTCCTGTTAAACCGCTGTATGGTCTTGGCCATCATGCTGCAGCTCAGTTTCAATGTCTTGGCAAACTTCTTATAGCATAGGCCATCTTTATGTAGAGCAACAGTTCTTTTTTTCAGATCCTCGGAGAGTTCTTTTCCATGAGGTGCCATGTTGAACTCTCAGTGACCAGTATGATAGAGTGAGAGTGATAACACCAAATTTAACACACCTGCTTCCCATTCACACCTGAGACCTTGTAACACTAACGAGTCACATGACACAAGGAAAATGGCTCATTGGGCCCAATTTGGACATTTTTACTTAAGGGCGTACTCATTTTTGTAGCCAGCAGTTTAAACATGAATGGTGTGTGTTGAGTTGTTTTGAGGGGACAGAAAATTTACACTGTTTCACAAGCTGTACACTCACTACTTTACATTGTAGCAAAGTGTCATTTCTTCAGTGTTGTTACATGAAAAGATATAATAAAATTTTGTGAGATACTGTATATATATATATATATATATATATATATATATATCAAGTATAATATTGGAAAGGTACGCTAGAGATGCGAGGATAGAAGCACCACATCCCAGAATTTATACATTTTTTGGAAAGGCACATAATGGGATTTTCAAGGTGCTAAAGACAAAATGGAACACTATACTAAAATCAAAATTAATTTTATTCTGTATATTTAAAAATCAGACGTTTTTGTATAAAACCAACGTGAGAAATTCATATGGTCGTTACATGTGTACAGAGGTTTCTGCTCTACATGTTTCACCAGAAATATGGCTTCTTCAGGAGACTCATGAAGCCTTGTCCCTTGAAGAAGCCATGTTCCTGGTGAAACATGTAGAGCAGAAACCTCTGTACATGTGTCACGACTGTATAACTTTCTCATGTTGATTTATATAAAGATCTCTGATTTTTAAATATACAGAATAAAATTAATTTTGATTTTAGAATAGTATTCTATTTTTTCTTTAGCACCTTTAAAAATAAATCCCTTTATCTGATTCTACCAAACACTTTAAGTATAAGTGTACTGTTCAGTGGCAAAGGCAGTATCATGTCTGTTCTAGGATGTTCTGCTTTCTTTATCTTTCATTTTCTGCCAATACATATGACAGCTTTCATGGGTGGCTCTTGTGTGGTCTTTGGGAATTGTCCATGAAACGTTCAACCTTTTCATTACTGCGAGGTTTTCACACAGTATAATACCTTCCTATGAAGAAAATTAGATTTAATGATGTGAGGAGACTTTAAAATGTCTCAGTCAATTATACTTATTATTGTGTCTGTTCATTTATCTTATGTAATGCAATGGGAATGAGAAGCAAGCTTTTCGCAAATGGAATTTTCGCAGATATGATAAAGACTATACAGGAGAGAAGAAGAGAGAAAGTGGCATATATTATTTGTCCTTATCTTTTTCCTTTTCTTCACATTTCTCTATGCAATTAAAGATAGCGTGAAATTAAACTAGGTAACTAAACTCTGGCTCTAAAATTCTTTTTATCATTTCCTCTTTTTTTTTTTTTTGGTTTTAAAAATCAACTAACTGAAAACCTTAGGGAACTGAATCACTGTTTAAAGTAGGACTCCAGCTAACACATATTAACTGATTTACTAAACGAGTACAGAATCTCCACTCAAAAAATGTAATACTTCAATTTTCTAATCGCATGAAAAGCAAGTGCTTACAATTGCTTACAATTGGGTATTCAAAGTGAACAGGAATTTGTTTTTCACATAATTGGGTAACTGAAGTGAATATTCACATTTTCTGTAAGTGAGCATTCTGAACTCTTTTGGTAAATCAACATGAAGAGATTGTAAACCTTTTTTTTTTAACAATAAACATGCCATACTTACCTGTAATACCAATAGTTTTGCACAGAGCAGCCCCGCACCTCCTCTACTGTCACCCCCCACCGGCACTCCTGGCTCCTCCTTCATGGCGAATGCCCCCAAATCCCCTTAGGAAGGGGGCACTTAGGTGGGTGTAATTCAGAGCCAAACTACCTGTGTCCATAGACACAGACAGCGCAGCTCTGCTCCACCTCCTTTACACTCCCACATCACAGGATTTGGTTGACAGGAGTGGAAGCCAATAACTTTGCACAGCTGCCTCTGTGTCCTGTGAGAAGAGAGAGAGAGCAGAGAGCCGCTGCCCTGTAGCTCCGCGTTGGATCGAGCTTAGGTAAGTGTCTGAGGTGGGGAGGTGGGGGCTGGGGAGATTCTACTCACAGAAGGTTTTTACTTTAATGCATAGAATGCATTAAGGTAAAAAAATAACTTAAAGTGATTGTAAATGATCACCTCCTGCTTAATGTGGTCAGTTTTTACTAGGAAAGCAGAGAGGCTGGTAGGGATATCGGGGATTTCACATAAAGGAAGCAATAAAAAGAGAACAGGATATTTTCTTATACAAGTACATGGTACAGCACACACATATCAGGAATACGAAGTGTTGGGGTTACAAACACTTTAAGCCTTTAGAACCACATTATTTATTTCTGGCTTTAGATGTTATTTTAGAGTGGGAAGGATTTAGAACCTCTCTCAGGTTGTTGTTTATATGCCCCTTACAGAGATTTTTGATTTTTTTGCCCTTCTAACTTCTCCTGACAGCTGTGGTTTAACACGTCTTTTCAGACTCCTAGTTGCTCCCATCAACTGTGGGCTAACAAGTCTGGCCACACACCCCTTGCTAGATTGGTCCTCAGCAGAGGAGATGACCCTTTGATTGTGATGGGTTCAGCTTCCTGGCTCCCTGTCTGAATCCATATCTGCTATTCTATTGGAATTCCTTGTTGCCAACCTTTGCCTTGTACCCTAATTACTCTTTGGATTGCCACCTGAACTTGACCTTGGATTGTTTACTGGACTATGCTTGCTCACAACTTGCCCTGGTCTTGCACTTTCCAAGCATACTGCTGTCCACTGCCTGACCAGCCTTAGAACTACAGGCACCCTTCCTCATCTCAGTTACTCAGTACTGATATCTTCAGACCAGGAACTATAGCATTGTGTTCTAAGACTGGGGGCAACCGAGAACCAATAGGCCTGCTTGCTCTAAGGGAACAAGGGCTGCTATGAGCAGAAGAAATACCAGCCAGCTATAGTTCTTAATCTAGGCACCAGGCTGTGCATTAAACCTTTACTATGTATTTGGTGACTATTTTAAGCAGGACAGAAGGTGAATAAAAATCAAAACTATTTGCAGTTGTCACTGGCACGAGAGTACAGGGAAAGCAGCCCACTAGAGACACTTGATTTGAGGACAACTATCAAAGGTGGTATTTTCTCTCACAGTGGGGAGATTTCCACTTACTTCTTGCCTTCTGTCCAGATGAGGGCACAAATTGTAAAACCTGATGAAAGTTCCAACCTAGGGGTTGGCAACCTTTGAGAGGTATATGTAGGGTAGGAGGGTGGTACCTCCTCCATGTTCCCCTCCTCATTAAGTGCAAAGTGGGGGTCGCATGAAAGGCTTACCCCAGGGTGGGTTCTTCTGGCCCTGAGACAGGTATGCCGTTCCTTCAGAGCGAATGCGCCAGTGACGTCACCCGCGGCTTCACCAATCAATATCTCCTAAGCGGTGCATGTTTAGGAGATTTCTTTTACTTTTTGTAGAGGTAAGCCTTATTATAGGCTTACCTATAGGAGAAAGTCAACCAAGGGAGTTTACTTTCACTTTAACCCCTCCAGGTCCGCGCTATTGCCGAAATACGGCTCCAGCGCGGACCTGAAATGCCGGGAGGACGTCCATTGACGTCCTCCCACTGCGCATGCTCCCGCGCGCCCCCTGGAGGCAGCGGCGGCGTGCGCGCACGCGCGCCGCACGCTGCGCGAGCGTGCCCGCGGGTCGGGCGGACTCGATGTCCGCCCGAGACCCGCGATCACTTTCAGGAGCCTCAGAACGGGGAACCGCCGTTGTAAACACGGCGGTTCCCCGTTCTTTGACAGGGGACATAACAGATCTACTGATCCCTGTCACTGGGATCAGTTAGATCTGTTATGTCCCGACCAGCCCTGCCCCCCCACAGTTAGAACACAGCCAGGGAACATATTTAACCCCTACACTGCCCCCTGCAGGTTAACCCCTTCACTGCCAATGACATTTATACAGTAATCAGTGGACATTTAAATTTCTGATCGCTTAATAAATGTCATTGGTCCCAAAAAAGTGTCAAAATGTTCCGACATGTCCCCCCCAATATCGCATTACCGCTAAAAATCACAGATCGCCGCCATTACTAGTAAAAAAAAAAACGCGATAATTTTTGCGCAAACCAATCAATATACGCCGATTGCGATTTTTTTTCCCCCAAAAATATGTAGAAGAATATATATCGGCCAAAACCGAGGAATAATTTTTTTAATGGATTTGTACTTTAGCAAAAAGTAAAAAATATTGTTCTTTTTTGCAAAATTGTCGCTCATTTTTTGTTTATAGCGGCGATCAGAAATGACGCAGAGGGGATCAAATACCACCAAAAGAAAGCTCTATTTGTGGGAAAAAAAGGACGCAAATTTTATTTGGGTACAACGTCGCACGACCGCGCAATTGTCATTCAAAATGCGACAGCGCTGAAAGCCAAAAATTGGTCTGGGCAGGAGGGGGGTTTAAGTGCCCAGTAAGGAAGTGGTTAATTATAATTTAATTCTTTATCATTTCAAATGTGATTTCAATTTTTGCCACCTAGCAAGATAAATACATAGAAGCACAACGGTGCATTGTAACTTTAATCACCTCAAGACCAGGCTGTTTCAGTGCTGTCACAATTTGAATGACAAGTACTCATGAAATACTGTACTCAAATGATTTTTTTTATACTTTTGAGACAGATAAAGCTGTCTTTTGGTGGTATTTAATCACCACTGGGTTTTTTTTATTTTTTGCTAGGTAAACAAAAAATACCAAATTCTGACTAAAAAAATGTTTTTCTTAGTTTCTTTTATAAAATGTTGCAAATAAATAAGCCCAAAGGTGCTCTGTGGATTTTGGACCCCTCTATGTACCCAGGCGGTAAAAAAGTTGCACTCATGTGGTATCATCATACTTGCTAGGCATAGCAGAATGTGTTTTGGGGTGTAATTGTAAGTATGCCTATGCTGTGTGTGAGAAATAACTTGATAAAATGACAATTTTTTAAGAAAAAATGTACTTTCTTCATTTCCAACAAATTGTGACAAAAATTACGGAAATGCTCTTTGAGATATGCCCTCTCAGAACGACGATTGTCCCGTCCAGACCAATATATGTACAGTGGCCAGGCAGGCAACTCCCCCTTTGTAGTTATGTTTTCCCCAACAAAAACATGCAAAACATTGTATATAAAATCAAAATGTAAGGCCTGAAAATTACGTGGAACCCCAAAACATTATGCATTTTCTGAAAGCAGAGAACCTGGGAATTAAAATCTGCTTACAAATCTAGCTACAAATTTTCATGTCATATGATATTTGTACAAAATTGGTTTTAGTGCAAACAAAATGCATGTAGCCAGGTGCTGGGCTACAGCAATATGGTAAAGGATACATTGGGGTTGATTTACTAAAACTGGAGTGCAAAATCTGGGGCGGCTCTGCATAGAAACCAATCAGCTTCCAGGTTTTTTGTCAAAGCTTAACTAAACAAGCTGAAGTTAGAAGCTGATTGGCTACTATACACAGCTGTACCAGTTTTTGCACTCTCCAGTTTTAGTAAATCAACCCCATTGCCTTTTATCCTTCTCTCCCTCTACTAAGAAACAGATGTTATGCTGCACCATTCTCCTCTTCTCCCCTTAGATAGGGTTTGGGGATTGCGTGGGATGCTCCAAAAGGAACTATAGACAAGATGAAGACAGTCAATTTCCTTCTGTAGAACTGAAGCAAAAGTACTTGCAAAAGAAAACTGTGGACTTGGCTCTGTAATAGAGGCAGATAAAAGCACAAAGTCTTCTTCTTTAGACCAGAGTCCCTTCACAGAGAATTAGATAAACTGAATTATTTGGGACATCGCCTTTACACACACACAGCTGACTCTCTAGCACCAGAAAGGTGGCAGCAGCCCAAAAGTCTCTAAGATCTCTCACAGCAGTCTGTACTCACAAAATGTCCTTGGAAAGTTGGTTGCCTCTTTACAACATCCATGCAACCTTTTTACAGGAATACCAGACTAGATCCTCAGGCAGCAGCCCTTCCTGCAAAGCAGGCCCTCAGGTCATCCACCTAAGGTCTCACAAACAGCAAGCACATGGAAGGGTTGCCTAAGGCGGCAGCCATCCCCACTTAGACTGATTTTCTCTCCTACAGGAAAAGACTAGACTGCTATGGGTCTGAGAGTATTTATAAAGACTTCCATCAGCCTTCAGGTCCACTCTCCCTGGGATTGGCCAGGGCTATATAAATATTTATGCTGTCCATTTGCCTTGCTCTGCACCTACAATATATTCCAGAGAAATGCACAGTTCTCTAGAAAGCAGAGAAAGCAATCAAACCTGCAGCAAGTGAACAGGGCAGAATAATCAACACAGCTACACTGATTACAGTGAGCACAACTAAATTTGCCTAACAACCAAACAGCAGCTCTACTGGATACAGTGAGTCAGGACTAAATTTACCTAATCCTAGCACCCATCTAGGAGGGTGCTACACATATAATGGCCACACTATATCTGCTACACTACATTTCCCAATATACACAATATGAGGAGTAGAGAGAGAATTTTTATTAAACTACCTACAAAAGTTTATCCTCTGGGTGCAGAGGAGAGAGGAAGAGCAGAGCACATCTATTCGAGTAATAACCTGCCAGCAGGAATGCAAGACAGAGACTAAGAGTGAGGACACCCAGGGGAAGTGCAGCACTGCCCACATCACAGATCCTGCACTGCTGTCACAGAGAGGCTGGAGCATCCACTCACCCTCTGTTTCCCATTGCTGATCACCAGTTGCTTTCAGGGAGAAACCGAGGGGGCCACCTTCTACAGTGAGCATCCACAGCAGCATCCTGGGAACTGGTGAGAGGGATTTCTGCCCATTATTGACACTGCTAGCAGAGACTGTGCCACTAAGAGCAGCAGACTGTGCCACTAAGAGCAGAATACCAAGTGTACCCAATCCATACTGCACTCATACTGCACCTTATACCACATTATACTGAATTGTTACCACATTTGAAAAACATATACTGTAGCTTGTACCTGTGCCAATACTATATCATACCATATTAATACTGTACCTATATTGCATTCAAAGTAACCAGGACTGTCACTAAGTGCATCAATGCTCTTAAAGAGCCCCAATGATAGCCAGCAGAAGAAAATCTCAAAAGACTGCCCCTTCTGTAATAATTATTCTGCAAGGCCCCTTTGTTCCCCTGTCCCTTTCACTACCATCCTCATTTTCTTTAGGACAGTGCATACCCAGTCGATCTAGGAATGGCATTGCCACCATAAATTCACTCTGGCTGTATAGTGCTAGCACTGTGTAGATTAAACTTTAGGCTGGATTCACACCATTGCAGTGCAAATTCCAGCCTGTTTGCTGCTGAGAAGGACCGGAGCCATCGTTTGGCGGCTCCTGTCCATTCTCGCAGCTCAGCAGCTGCCCGGTAAGGGAGGGAGGGGGAGGTGCCGCGAGCAGGGAGAAAGAGCCCTGTTCAATGCGGAACACGTCTCTGTGTTAAATGCTTCCTATTGAACATAATGGGCTGGAAATTCACACTGCATTGCACAGAAAACGCACATGTTTTCTGTGGAATGTGGAGTGTGAATGCACCGCATCTATGTGAACAGGACACATTGAAAACAATGTGTTTACAAGTGTCCTGCGAATTAAATGTGGTTTAAGCCGCATCCAATTCACATAGGTATGAACCCAGCCTTACTACTGCTCACTGCTGCACTTGAGGTGGCCTTGCTACTGTTTACACTGATCTGGACTAAAAATCATCTTATTCCTAGTCATTACTGTTAATTGCTTTTATGGTCAATTATGTTATTACTATTGTAATTTTATGCTTGCCTAGTTACCAGCCATATTGGGTGACAATATAATAAGTTTACCTTTACTTCCTGGTTTGGTGCCTGTTTTCTTTGATATAGCACTACTTTTGGATACTAAGTATTATTTTCCTGTGATATTGTATTTTATACATACAACCTGGTGTGTCAGAGGGGCTAAGGCTCTTGAGAAGGTTGAGACAAAGAACAGAGGACCCTTCCTATCCAGTGGCTTGTCCAAGCGTTGCACTACACGTAATTACATTTTTTTTTTCAATTCAATAGATAAAACTGCTTTGAGTAAATAGATACCATACAAATGTCAAGCCTTAATTTTTTGTGGGTGCTGGTCTGTAAAACTGGAAGCACTAAGAGCAGAGTTGACAGCAAAGTGGGAGGATCAGGGAACTGGTGTCCCTTTGCTCTGCTGTCCTGAAATCAGGCCTTATTAGAGTCCGTCTTGGGGGTTACTCAGTCCCAGGGTACTATGAAAAAATAGTGACCCCAAGTATATATGGTACTAACCATTTTTACACAGAATTATGAGTCTAAGTAATGCTCAGGGTTAATGGTAAGGTGCTTAAAGAACAAAGAAACATGAACAGCAATAAAAGTAAAAAAATTCAAAAGGCAAAGGGATATTTTTTTCAAAATCTTCAAAGACTTGTAGTTAATTGGCATCATGTTGTCAAAAGTTGAATCAAAATCAACACATGGTTAAGAAAATTTGCTGTCTCCTCGGTCAGTCTTTCGAAGATGTGCCTTGATGAGTATTTGATGTGCATACAGTTTTGGTGTCATCGGCATCCTGTGAGAATGTTTGGAATGTAACAGGTCTTTTTTTTCCTCCTGAGAATTTCTTTAGCTTTTACTTATGTTTCTTGTGAAAAATGGCAGTTATGTATACAAGTATCACACAGAAAAATATATACATTGAAATAATGTTTAAATTTCAAATGTGAACTAATATAATTGTATTTTTTGCACTATTTATATAATTAAATATTTGACTACACACAAGTGTAACCACTTTTAAAGCAGATCTTCACCTTCAAAACAATCTTAAAACATATAAGGCTCATTTGCGAGCCGTTATCTCTGCCACATGCCACCAGTGTGATCCACTCTGCCGGAGGCGGAAATAGCTAGACCAAGCACCACATACACAGATGTGACTAATAGATTAAATGGGTTTCCTCTGTTACTGCTTAGAACTACAATAAAAACAAACACAGAGGGTCTGATCTACATTATATAGAAGCAGTCCACAGTATATAAATTGAATGGAAGCTAGTACATAAGATAAAGACTTAAATGGTAGTTGTACTTACCGCAGGTGTATGCAAAAATCGAGTAATCTCAGCCCTGTATACCTGGTAACTTACAAATCAGCATAAAGCAATGGCATAGATAACAGTAACTCCAGTGGTACACAGTCAAGGCTGGCCCTACCATGGGTCCCAGTGGGTCCATTGGACCCAGGCAGCACTTTGAGAGGGGCAGCAAATTGATGACCAATATTTTTTTTTTCCAGCAGTTGTGTGTCATGATGATTACTGCCCCCCGGGCTGCTCCACCTGCCCCTATACTGCCCTAGCCTGCCCTTGTATTGCCTTAGCCTGCCCCTATACTACCCTAGCCTGCCCCTATACTACCCTTGCCTGCCCTTGTACTGCCCTAGCCTACCCCTATACTACCCTAGTCTGCCCCTATACTACCCTAGCCTGCCCTTGTACTGCCCTAGCCTGTCTATATACTACCCTAGCCTACCCCTATACTACCCTAGCCTGCCCCTATACTACCCTACCCTACTCCTATACTACCATACTACCCTAGCCTGCCCCTATACTACCCTAGCCTGCCCTTGTACTGCCCTAGCCTGTCTATATACTACCCTAGCCTGCCCCTATACTACCCTAGCCTGCCCCTATACTACCCTAGCCTGTCCCTATACTGCCCTTTGGAATTGAATATAATGGTATGTCATATAATTTTGCATAAAAAACATAGGTGCAGTTGCATGTAACTCTTATTTCCTCATAAATTTTATAATTTTATTTTAGTTTTAATTATTATGATATAACATAATGGATGTGGGGGTCTTTTGGCGGGCATGATTTTTTTTTTTTTTTGGGGGGGGAGGGTGGAGGGGCAGCATTTCATTCTTGGACCCAGGCAGCACGATTTCTTGGGCCAGACCTGTACACAGTGTTGTGATAATGCTCCTGCAACCAGTGTGCTATACTACTAGAGTGCACTCTAGGAATGATTATGTTAAGATCCAAGTCATTATAGAGCAACTATCTAACAAGACAGTGCTTTGCCCAAGTTCTTCATCTGGCTAGTGTTGGAGCCCAGTCTTACAGTATTGCACATAAGTACAGTCCCAGCAAGTTCTGCATGCAGTAGTAAAGGAAGCTAGTCAAATGCCCAGCCCCTATGTGCAAAGTCTACAAACAGCAACAAGTCAATGGCAGCAATGCCCTCTCATCAGTCCGACGATAAAGCCGCTCAATGTGGGTCATAAGAAATACAATTGCAGGTCAAATGTCTCCTTTGGACACAGCTGATCACAGTAGAGGGCCAATCACAGTGACCCTTTACCATGTGATCAGCTGTGTCCAATCACAGCTGGTGACATGTAAACAAACTTACCAGTTATCTGGTAATTTTTTTCCTCACACAAACACCTACCCACAGACAGGGGCTGGGACAGGGGGGCACAGTAGGGACTACAGGCAGGGCTACGGGGTCTCTCCCACCCCCCTCTCTCTCACCCACCCCCTCTCTCCCTCTTCCACCCCCTCTCTCTCTCCCCCCCCTCTCTCTAAACTGGACGTTAACATAAAGAATACTGGGTGTAACTCGCCGAAATAGCAGCCTGACTACTCTCCCGTAACGACGGTAACTGAACAACGACAAACATCTGAAACGTGTATCCCCGACCCGTAAACTGA
>BLSH010330452.1:230336-248812 GCA_018402905.1 Glandirana rugosa
CTCTCTCACCCACCCCCTCTCTCTCACCCCCCTTTCACCCACTTAACTTTCTACTAAAACCTCTGGAGTGCATTCTATTCTTGAAATAAAAAAACATACACTGGCAGAATGTATGATTTCTTGGCTATTTTTCAGAGAATATGAATGATAACACAAAAACATTTTTTTCACTCAATCAACTGTGTTTACTCTTTTTAAATCATAATGACAACAGAAACTACCCAAATGACCCTGATTAAAAGTTTGCATACCCTGGATTTTGCCCTGATAACATGCACACAAGTTGGCACAAAGGGGTTTCAATGCCTATTAAAGGTAACCATCCTCACCTGTGATCTGTTTGCTTGTAATTAGTGTGGTTGTGTGTGTGTGTGAAAGGTCAATGAGTTTCTGGACTCTTGACAGACCCTTGCATCTTTCATCCAGTGCTGTACTGACATTTCTGGATTCTGAGTCATGGAGAAAGCTAATGAATTATCAAAGGATCTGCGGGAAAAGGTAGGAAGGTAGGAAAGGGATATAAAAAGATATTCAAGGAATTGAGAATGCCAATCAGCAGTGTTCAAAGTCTAATCAAGAAGTGGAAAATGAGTGGTTCTGTTGAAACCAAGTAGACCACCTCAACATTTCAGCCACAACTGGGCTTTTTCTCAAGAGGAATGGACAGCTTTACAATCTGAAAAGATAAAAAGTCTCATCCACAAACACCACAAAAGACTCCAAGCTAAAACATGTGGTGTGGCTGTTTCAAAATGCACAATAAGGAGGCACTTGAAGAAAGATGGGCTGCATGGTCGAGTCTCCAGAAGAAAGCCATTACTATGCAAATGCCACAAAATATCCCACTTACAATACGCCTAACAGCACAGAGACAAGCCTCAATCCTTCTAGCACAAAGTCATTTGGAGTGATGAGACCAAAATTGAACTTAATACTGTGTATTGCCCCCTTTAACATCAATGACAGCTTGAATTCTTTTGTGGTACTTGTAGATGAGGCTCTTTATCTTTGGCAAAGTGAGTACATTGTTTACACTGATGATGATTATCAATGCATCCTCATCGGGTGCCAATCAGTGTCCATTAGTGCAGCTTATCAGTACCCATCAGTGTTGCCTATCAGTGCCTATCAGTGCTGCCTTATTAGTGCCCAGAAGTGCCACCTCATCAGTGCCCGTCAGTGTATATCGGTGCAGCATCATCAGCGCACATCAGTGCAGCCTCATTAGTGCACATTAGCGAAGAAGAAAAAATACTTATTTGCAAAACTTGTAACAGAAACTACTTTTTTTTTTTTTTTTAATTTTCAAGGTTTTTTGCTTGTTTAGTGAAAAATAAAAAAAAACAGTGGTGATTAAATACCACTAAAAGAAAGATCTGTCTCTAAAAAAATGTTAAAAATTTCATATGGGTACAGTGTTGCATGACAACGCAATCGTCGTGCAAAGTGTAACAGCACTGAAGAAAAGTTAAGAAAAAAAATATCCTAATAAGGGTCTGTTTTTTTCACAAGAAGAGATCAATTATATTTGAAAGGAACTTCTGCAACCCTCCAGAACCATTTGCACTTTTTAAAAATATTTAAAAATATATATATATCATTTTGATTGCCCATTGATTCCAATGTGTTTAAACAAAATTGCATAATTTCACCAAAATCTCCTGATTTTTGCTGAAATTTAAGGAAATTAAAATGCTAAATTTCCCTTATCCCCATTGATGACATGGCCACACTGAACCCACCAAACTGGGACTGTAAATGTTATCCTTTGTAGCAGAGAGGAAATTTCAGTTTATGAATTATGAGAGGGGTAGGAATGTTGTAATGTGGGGATCACATTAAAAAAATATATGTTCCCGTGAGTTAGAAACATTTGGACTTCTTCCTGTGAAGTGTTATGTTTTTCAGCTTATTGCATGGATTTCTTAGTACTTTGCTAATTCCGGCCTTTGTTGTTAATTCTGTTTTATTAAATTTATAAGAACTTTGATTTTTTTTTGATTTTTGTTAAGTAGAGGTTAAGTACATTACATAACAATTTATAATGATTAAATCATGTTTTCACGCCGCAACAGCTATTACAGCATTTTCCTGGAATTGTACATTGATCCTGAACTGCTAACGACAGCTTTTACAAGTAAATCAAGATGCAAATGGTATTTGCAGCACATAATAGTAACTGTGCCTTCAATGAACAGTTACAGTAAAACCACTTTCTATGGCAAGTCCCTTTTTCACAGATGGAATAATGCAACCAAAAAAAAAAAAAAACGTTCATAAATGCACTGTCCAATATAAATCTTTGTCGAGCAAGATCCAATCTTTTAATCTCCCTCAGCATGTTTTGCAGAACAAAACAAGAGAAATCAAGCTGATTACTGTAATTGTTTTCAAAGATGAGTGGCATGGCAAAAAGAAAAAAAAATTAAAATAGGATAAATATTATAGCAATCATGCTAGATGAGGTGCGTTTAAAGAGGTCAGGCCGACGCTTTTGGCTGATGTTCGACTTTCTCTTTTATTATTACCATCTGTGTGAACTCACAGTACGGACTACAGAAAAAAAAAAGTTTTCTTGCTGACTATTTTACCTCCAGAGATTAAAGTGGTAGTAAAATCTGTATGTTGATTTTTACCTACAGGTAAGTTTATAATAAAGCTTACCTGTAGGTTAAATAAATATATCTCCTAAGTGTGCATTGTTTTTTTAGATATTCGCTTGGTTGGCAGCCGGTGACATTACCGGTGTTGCGTTATAAAGAAACGGCATACTCGTGCTGTTCCTTCAGAGCGCCATGCCGTGGCCGTGACTCCCGGATGCGTGCACAGGAGTGACATCATCTCAGGTCTGCCATTCAAGCGACCGCAGCCTGCAAACCCTGATAGAAGACCGGGCGAAGATGGAAGCCTCTACAGCAGTGACAGCACACCGCTGGAGGGCTTTGTTTCAAGGTAAGACTTTCATAATGTGCTAGTATGCAATGTTTTAGGGAGTTGTGCAATTTTTAAGCATAGGGTCAGCGACACATATTTTGGATATGCAATTGATTTTTGTAACTCTTGCATTTTTCTTGCTTTAAATACAATAGCAGTGCCCTATTTGATTAACTACACTTGAAAAAAGGTTGTGTAGGCTGTGTTACCTGTTTTTTTTATCCAACAGTAATATTCCCGAATTGAACAATGGAGGTAACAGCCACAACAAATTGAAAGCTATAGGAAAGCTGCCTGTTGTCACCATGTAAACTGCTGCCTAGTAAAAGTTGCTTACCTGCGTGCATAGAGTCAGGAAAGTATTTTTGGTAAAAAAGGATAAAAATAAGGTGCCTCTAAGTGCAGCAATCACTACAAATATTTATTGGCAAAGGATTAAGAACAGTTACTAGAAGTCAAGGATATAAAGGCTCATCACACTCCCGCTGGTGTTACCTACGAGTCCAGAGTTCCAGGCTGGTCCTCTACAATGCAGATGCTTCCTGGCTTCCCTTGTCTCTCTCCCCATGGCTCCCCTCTGCTGGGTGGCGGGGCTATCATACACGCAGCTGGGACTCCCTCCAGGACTATTCTTACTGCTGGACTGCTTTTATGATATGATGAGGCTTTTTATCCTTGACTTCTAGTAAGTGTTTTTAATCCATTGCCAATGAATATTTGTAGTGATTGATGCACTGAGAGGTGCCTTCTTTTTATCCTTATTTCCCAGAGCTGTTGCTTCCCTCTTGGAGTGCTGCCCTAGTGCCTTGAATCAATGTATATCAGCCTAACTTCCATCTACCTCATTTGGGAGATTCTCTCTGGTCAGATGCTACTATCCAGAAGCACCCTTCACCTCCTTATCACAGTATTTTTGCCTTTCGTTTGTGAAATTATGCACTCTTAGGCCTCATACACACGGACGTTTTTTGACGCCTGCGTTTTCTGGCGTTTTTTGCAGCTCTCCATGTTAGTCAAATTGCCCCATAAAAACGCAGACATTTTTGAGCTGTAGATGACGTCGGCGTTAGTGAGCTGAAACTAGAACCCACGGCCAGCGCGTTCTGAGGCTGTAACGTTTTGGCATTTTTTGACGCCGACGCCACAAAACGCCAACAAACGCCAACTAATATTGTACCAGCATTAACCGGCGTTTTTTGACGCCGACGTTTTTAGGTTGAAAAATAGCAGAGTGATGATTTTTTTAAAAAAACACCTATTGACGCCGACGCTCACTAACGCTCACTAACGCCGATGCATAACGCCGAAAAACAACAATTTTTTTTTCCTTGACGTCGGGCCCAACGTTTTGTTTATTTTTTAAGAAATGTCCGTGTGTATGAGGCCTTATTGTTATTTCCTGATTTATAAGCTTGCCTGTTGTCTCCATGTGAAACTTTTACTTAGTAAAAGACGTTTACATAGTGTGCATGGAGTCACAACAATAATTCAATTTTTTCTATTGCTATCTTGATTATAATCCCACCCAGTGTCACCACAAAGACTATGGCCTAGTTACTCATGGAGTCAGTACTTCTGCCTTTTGTCAGTGAAATAATACACTATAATTTTGATTTCTTACATAAATATGAACCTGCTTTGTGTCACACTAAAACTGCAGCCTAGTAAAAGTGATTATATGCTTTGCATGGAGTCAATACAATATATTTGAAACTGTACATTCTTTTTTTTTTTAGATCTTTTTTATTATTTTTTAAACAGACAGACCAAACAAAAACAAAACAACATACACATTGAACTAAAAATGTTGACACAACTTTACGGTCCAATCACTTTGCATAGCAGACTACAATTTAAAATAACAAAAGAAAAAAGTCTTAACTAATATAAAATCCAGGCCCTGCAGCTTATCATGTTATCAAACAGCCCATGCACAGTGTAACAGTAATAAACTTTGGTCACCTCTATATGCAACAGTCCAGCACAACCTGTATATGGAACAACTCGCATTGTAGTCAAGGACATGCTTGGGCATCAGATGTTGTGTAAAGCTTATCCAACCACTTGGCCCAAAATTTATCATACTTACTAGGACGTCCCTGTTCATGTAAGTATCTCTGTACAGAGGGAGATTGTTAATAACCAATTTTTTCCAATGTGAAAGCATAGGAGAAGAGGTTTTCTTCCAATGCTAAGTGATCCACTTCCATCCAAAAAGTAGCTACAGTATATATGGACAGGTCCAGAAGATGTGTGTGAAATCTCCCTGAATCGCACCACACTGCCAACACTTAAAAGAGCACATAGGATTTATTTTATGAAGTCTACATGGCATAAGATATGCTCTTGCTCTATGTACCAGTTTAAATTGAATCAAGCAGGCTCCCAAGGATACTAGAGATCCCACACACATCTCCAGTTTTCCATGTCCAGGTCTGGGATATCTTGTACCCACCTAGCCATAAGACCCTCCAATGATGAAAGGGAGATTAAGATAGGGTGGGAATACATTTTCAAGGTGGGCTTCTCCAAACATTCAGACCTAAGTACCGATTCTAGAGTCAATTGTATAATCGTTAAATTATCTTGTGGGAACTGAGCATAGAATGCATGAGAGAGCTGAAAATACCTAAATAGGTGGGAACTTGGCAGGTTAAAAGTTGAGGTAAGTGTAGAGAAAGTAGACAGTCTCCGGTCAGTGACCACCTGGGAGAGTAGTTTAAGGTTATACTTAGTCCACGTGACAGGCTTTGGTAGTTTATAAAATTGAGAAAGGTTAGGATTTAGCCATAAAGGGGTATTTGGAGAGATCGCATCCTTAGAATAATGCTCACATCAAAGACCAGCCTCCCAAGCTCAGATAGTGTTGAGAATTGAAGGAGTCATATGATAAGGTGCCCATGCAAAACCTCCCATGTTACATACATTGTCACCTGTCCATGTGGCCTACAATATGTGGGCCGGACCACCAGGAATTTAAGTGTTTGTATCAATGAACATCTTAATAATATAAAAAATGGATTCCCTAAACACACCCTTTCCAACCATTTCAAACTCTACCACAATAGTAATCCCAGTTTAGCTATTTTCTTTGGTATAGATAAAATAGAACCTCATTGGGGAGGCAGTGACCTCACTAAAATAATATCAATCAATGAAACGGAATGGATTTATAGACTTCACACCCTACAACCGGCAGGTATAAACGCTGACATTGATTTAAATTGCTTTCTGTCAAAATTTTTGAATTCACCCATCTCAAGTGATCTGATATTTGCTTGATTCTATCAATTTGACTTATTATATTTCCATGCTTCTCAGCTTTGACCTGTTAGCTTATTTGACAAATAGAGGTCTCACTGGAAGTATTTTTATAATTTTTTTAATATATATTTTTTATTAATTTTATATATTTTTTAATATAACCTTATAACACTAGAGGGCTCTCTGTGTCCTAAACATTTCCTTTAATGATCAAATTTATCACCCTCCCACCGCCTTTGGATGGGCGGACCGAAATCTGATCAGGAGATTGACAATCCGTACTGCTCCATTGAGATCATTGGGGATGGGCGGATACCATACAAACGGTTTGTGTATATATAGACAGAGGAGACATTCGGAGATCATGTGACCCCTGATGACGTCAGTCAATCTGACGAAACACCGTTGGGCAACATGACAACCGCACGTCACTTCCGCTCGTTTGCTGTACAGGTCGAGCGCCAAGCGCGTCTCCTGTTTTAAAGCCTGTAACCTATTTTAAAGCCTGATACTTATTTTCATAAATGTCAAGACTTACTTCACCATGCTAGCCTTCTTGATCTTTTCATGAGCCGGGTGGACCTTGACTGCTGACACTGTGGAATTCCCACTTAACCACAAGCGCTTCTGATCTCTGTGATGGGGATCACAGGGATCTGGTAAGTAGGCATTTCTACTTTTTTCCCACCGGTGAAGGCTGTGCACAGTCACTTTATTCTTCTGAAGACCTTTATGGAGATCGTTTAGTCACTTCACTTCACAGTTTGGACTAATTTTGTCATTTTTGCACATTGAAGTTGGACTTTTTTTGTTTCCTTGATTGCTCATCGCCACATTGGACAAGGCATTAAGAATTCACACTTGTCATTTATTGAATTCAGTTTGTTTATTTGCACATCAAGTTGGACTTTATATATGTTTCATAACCTTTACCTTTACATTAAGAACCACATAGCAAAGTTTTATTTATGCTCAGTAAGCCTGGAGTTTCTGACCCCTAGGGGCCAGTCTCATTCAATGCACTTTATTAATGCACCTTATTGAATGTTTTATATTAAGCACTTTCAGCGTTTGTAGTACTTATATATAATTACTGTTTGATACATTTCATGCACTTATTTTTATGCAAAATGTCGCCACCTCACCCTAGTGACTAGAACAAGGAGCGCGGTTAATATTAACATTATTGTAAATATCTGTAAGGCCCCTTGGAGAAAGGGTCAGGCATCATTCAAACACAATGGAAGATCATCTGCGTACAGGGCTAACCTCTCCTCCAACCAGCTAATCCGCAACTCCCTAATATTGGGGAAGGTACGAAGAGCCTCCCACACAGGCTTCATAGCAATGACAAAGAGGGTCATAGACAAAGGGCAGCCCTGTTGGGTTCCCCTGAATAGTGAAAAGGGAGTTGATAGCCCTCCCCCTATTTTCACTGCAGCTGTGGGGTGTCTATATAGGACCTGCAACCATTTTATAAATACCATTGGAAAACCCATTCTGCGGAGTACCTCCCACAGAAAAGGCCACTCAAGAGTATCAAAAACGTCTCTATATCTAGAGAGGAAACAACCCTAGATCCTATATTAAGGTCTCCGTGGGCCTTGTAAAATTCAATAGGAAGGCCATCTGGTCCCAGTGACTTCCCCATAGGGAAGCAACCAATGGCCGAGAGGACCTCCTCTGATGTTATAGGATGTACTAGCGCATCCCTCTCATTGTCTGTTAACCAAGCCAGTGCAACTGAGTCCAGCCAAGCCGCTAATTCGATTGGCTGGAACTCAGGAGTCAGCTGGGAAGTATATAGTGTCTGATAGAATTGCCGGAAGGTCTCCAGAATTTTAGGCTTTGTTGAGGCCATATCTCCTAGCAGGGTATGTATTTCCAAAATTCGAATACTAGGCTGTTCATTTTAAGCCATCATGGCCAAAAAGCAACCATTACGGTCTCCCTGCTCAAAGGACTTCTGTTTATTTTTGTCTCAGCCATATGCAAATGCAGAGCCCATTTGTCATGAAATAAAGCATTAAAATTAGCCTCTGAGGCATCTGCAGCATATTGGGCTATTCTTTCATCCACTTTAACCTGCAAAGCATCACTATTTGCCCTATTGACTGCCTTAATGGTGGATATATATTGTCCGCTAGTATAGGCCTTGAAGGCATCCATGTTATTGCTGAAGTGGAAGACCTTACATTATACTCACAATATTCTGCTAGAAGGGGCAGAATTTTATTACCCACATTTGGATGTGAAATCGAGTGGATTCCCAATATCCACTGTGCTGCATCTAGAAAGTGATGAAGAAGAAGTGTGAGCATTAACAGAGTATGGTCTGATAACCCACTATGCAAATATTTAGAATCTACCATATTAGCAAATGCCAAATTTCTGCGAGAGGCAGTCTTTTATGACATTGAAAAGCAGGAGTATGATCTAGTCTGTGGGTTTTTTCATCGTCAACTCTCTGCTAGGCCTACCATCTGGTCCCAAGTCAAAAGCTCTCCGGAGAAATATTTGGGAGAGGTTGATCTGTCCAGAACAGGATCAAGTATAGCATTGTCCATAGTCCATTAGTCCATAGTCCATTCTATCAATAACTTAGCTGGACAATACAAGGATTTTTTTTCTAACAGACTATATAAAAGGACAGTGGTGTAGTGGTTAGCACTTTCACCTAGCAGCAAAAGGGTTGCTGGTTTGAATCCCACCCATAACACTACCTGCCTGGAGTTTGCATGTTCTCCCTGAGCTTGCGTCGGTTTCCTCTGAGTACTTTGGTTTCCTCCCATGCCCCAAAGACATGCTGGTAGGCTAATTGGGTCCTGTCTAAATCGGCCCTAGTATGTGTATGTATGAATGTGAGTTAGGGACCTTAGATTGTAAGCCCCTTGAGAGTAGGGACTGATGTGAATGTACAATGTATAGGTAAAGCGCTGCATAAATTGACGGTGCTATATAAGTACCTGAAATAAATAAAAAAAACATAAAAGAGTCCCTGAAAGGGAGGTGGAACATACACATTAACAACTATATATCTCTGCCCCCACAGACCCTGTCTCTCTCTCTGTAATTCAGTAGTCATAATTAGAAAGGCCTAAGAGGGGCCCTGGGTTTAGGTGGCATTAGTGGGACTCTATGTGCCCGCTCCACCACAAAGGTGGGTGGCACATTATCCAGACCCAAAAAGGTAATCAATAATTGCTCAGCAAATTTTGTTGGTTTGGCCCCCTCTGCCCTTTCAGGTAAACCCAGGATACGCAGGTTGTTCCGTCCGAAATGGTTTTTGGTATCAATGGCATGTTCCTGCAGCCATCTGACCTGTAGCTGTAGAGCTCGTAGCTTTTTAGAATCTGATTTGAACGAGTCTTCCAGCATGGAGACCCTGCTCTCCACCTCAAAGATCCTGGCTTTGAACATCTAGATACTGACAGATCTGACTAACATCAGTAGCTATAAGGTTTATTTTCCCCCTAAGAGTTTCTTTACACTCCGCTATAGCTGCCAGAATAGCTGCAGCTGAAGAGTTATCATCTACAGGGGGAGCTGATAGGCCTGCTGGTGCATCATTGGAGGGCTGTAAGATGGCAGTCATCCTTGTTTTTTTGGGGGGTTTTTTTGCTTTCCTCTCAGGGACGGTAGCTATTGCAGCAGAAAGATCAGGTGCTGATTTGCTAGATATCACTGAGCGGGTCTGAAGCTGTTATATCTATCCCAGCCAGGGAGCCTCAATAGTTTTATAGGTCTATAGGAAATTAGCCAGTCAGAAAAGCTCTGAAGGAATCAGGATAAATCAGGAAACAGTACATTCTAATTTTGATTCCCTTAATAAAAGATGTCACCATTTAAAGCTTGGGTTGATTAGAGCACATCAGAAAGTTGGGAAGTTTTTGTTGACCGTCTGACTGACTGTTCAAAAGCTGAATTTTTTACAACTCACTGAATCCTTTGAAAAAAAATGTAAAAAACACTGTACACCCAAAACATGCCTTACCCTCACCCTATGTGCACTGCCACGCTATGCCATATCCCTGTATAGCCAAACAGTGTTAAAGTGTTTAGTAGTTACTTAGGTAACATAAGATTTATTGTTTTGTTGTATTGCTTTTATTAGTAACATATGCATTGGATGTTTGGTAGTCCTCCAGGTCTGGTTTCTTTGATTAAAAGATAGCTTCCCAGTCACAAACCCCCCCCCCCAACCCTCAACCCTCAACCCTCACTGCACTGAAGGCCCTCTCTGTAGTGGCATGTGCCCCGAAGCAGACTAGTATCTTGAGCACATATTGGGCCAGCTCCAGCCAGTAATACATCATTGATACCCGATTAAAAAATTTTTTTTAGAGAGCATTTGTCACTTACTTCTTGAAGACCTAATATGATTGTCTCTGCTCCTCAGAAATCACCCTTTAAACCCATCAGAGACATTCTCTCTCTGCTCTCACCAACAAAGTGGTATTCCTTGAAGCCATCATCTCTGTCAGGTGAATGTTTGAGTTAGTGACTTATCTTGCAAGGAACTCTTTTTGTTTGCATAGTGTAGAATGTGCTGTGTTTGGGGTACTTTGATTCTAATGAAGGACAACTGGATCCTAAAAAATGGGTTGGATTTATTTACAAATGTATGGAAAGTCTGGTGGGGATCACTCTTTCAGTTACTCCTTTCTCACTGCCCATTGTTGTATCCCATTGGCACCACCTCAGCTCCCATGCTGGATGATTTCCTTTGCCCACCTTTAGCTGGTGTCACCGCATCACATCCTCATAGTGAGCCTGTAAGTACGGGTGGGCACTACAATACCCCCCCTTTCCTCTTTTATTCTCCTTTGGACCCAGTTTGACTCATTGTTTATACCTTATATGATTTAGGTATCTTTCTCATTAGCTCCTGATGAGTGGTATAGAACCACGAAACGCGTCAAGATTTTGATGACACAACTATGCGTTTAGAACCCTGAGCTCTACCAAGTTTATTGCACCATTTTGTTTGACCTTACCATAATATATTCATGATATAGCTCTACACTGGGCCATCTAGGTCTTAATGTTTTTAATATCAGACATGCTGCTAGCCACTATGCTTTTGCTGTGTCCCTATTTGGATATGTGTTTGGTTCATGTATCATCATGCTCTGTATATATATGAATTGTTTTTTACATTCACTTTGTGTGTCTCTGATGATATTGATTATCATGTAATAAAACTTTGTAATTGAAACTTTGCTTTCTTGCTTGTTCCTCAAAGGTATGCCTCATTTAAAGTCGCAATGTCCCCCCTGTTTTTTATTTACAAATGGATATACCTATATTCTATTCATGAATATAGATATGTATCAATTCAATTTACAAAAAGGGGATAAGGCAGTTGAAAGGAGATAAGGAGAAAATGAGAGATATATAGATGGGAGAAGGGGTCTTTACTAGGCTAACATACATACGGTACATTCTCTGTTTCAATCTTTAAAACCAGGGCTTCTTATCCAATCTTGCAACACACCCTCAGTTGGGATCTAGGGATTTGGCTCCATGCTTTCAGAATTACTGAGCATTTGTCTAACAGGGCACACCGAGCTCATCATTGTCCCTTGCCTTGGGCATGTGGTGTTTTATCTCTAAGGATGGCAAAACAAGATGAGATAGGACTTCCAGACAGCTGTCCCCACCAACAGATGTGTTGCTCTAGATACCCCAGGGGATCATACCAATCATTGACACTTATCAGCCAGCTTAGCCAACTGTTTGTGTATGATTTTAATCAGCTTTATTTCCTTCTTGCCTAAGTACTACCCAGTTTGTATTGCCATCCCTGCTTGTGTTTGCTTGACCAAGGCAAGAATACTTCACAAGAGGAAAAAAAAAATGTAAATAAGTTTTTTTTATGGTTTAAGGGTTTTATTGATTTTCAAAGTATTGCAATGTATATAACACATGACAATACAGTAGGAAACTAACAAGTAGTGAACTAGATCGTTGGCATGTAGCATTTCTACAGACAAACAATATCCTGTTCTTACAACTGAGAAAATCCATCAACTTATGAAAGAGGACCACCATTATGGGGAGATCCTCTCTTACCTCCCGGACACCCCCTTAGAACATGACTGTGTCCGTGGAATCGGGAACAGTTTATTTCAGTCAGGCAGGATGAATATAAGGGTTATGTAGATTAGGAATCTTGCTCCATACCTAGGTTGACTTAATTTTAGAATTATCTGATTTATACAAAATAAAGGAAATAATGAAGTGTAGAGGTAGGGAAGGAAGGGAGGACAAAAAGGCAGAATAGGTGAGAAGAAAAAAAGAGGAAGAAGAAGCAAGGAAAGAATTAAACGATTAGAAGAGTCCGCGAGTCTGGTCCCATCCGTCACTCCGCAATTCATTCCACGAATATGGATGTGCTCACCATGGTTGGAGAACTGCATGATTAAATGTGGGGGGTAAGCAATGCCTAATCCACGGGTCCCATACCCGTTCAAATTTGGTGTCCTGTTCTTTGTCTAATGCTTCAAATTTAGCATGAATCATAAAATTGGTCGCCCTATGCTTGGCCTTGGCAAATATTAACTGCGAGGATTTTCAGGCTTTGGTGATAGTTTGTTTTGTAGCTGTGAGGAGGTGTAAGAACAATTTAAACTGATTACGGGATAGCGATCCTGGTTTCAAGTTAAGTAGGGCTACTGCTGGGTCTGGGGTAACGAGGGTCCCAAACAAATGGGAAGCCAATTGGAAACATCTTGCCAGAGCTTGGTTACTATGGGGCAGGACCACCATATATGAAAGTGTGTGCCTAGATCAGGACAACCTCTAAAGCATTGCGGTGGATACGCTGGGGCATATTTGGCTATTCTGGCAGGTACTAAGCTCCTGGAGTAATTGATCCACCCAGTATTAAGGAAAATTCCCTCTTTTCATTTCTTGCTGGATTTTATCCTTGCAAGAGATGTAAAGCGTGTAGACTTTCGAAAGGGGGTGTTAAACGTAAAGAATTTCAGGCTCATACCACCGGCAATAATTATCAGATAAAAAATCTAATTACCTGCCAAACAGAAGGGGTGGTATATATGTTAGAATGTAGTTGCGGCCTACAATATGTATGTCGCACTTCAAGGACTTTGGCCGTAAGGATTGGGGAGCATGTTACTAATATTAAAAAAGGGGACCCTTCCCATAATGTCTCTCGGCATTTTAAATATTTCCATCAACGAGACCCCAAACACTTACGATTCTGGGGGATAGAGAGGGTCATGAAACATTGGAGGGGTGGTAATTTTATAAGAGCTCTTAGTCAGAGAGAATCTTTTTGGATCTTTGAGGCCCAGGTTATGCGCCCCCTGGGTCTCAACGTAGAATTTGATCTAAATTGTTTCATTTCCAATAAATAATGACTGGGTTTTATTTATCTGTTTTTTACTATGAGGCATTTTTTTGTGTGGGTTTTATTTTAAAAAAATTTTTTTACTTGAGTTTTTTGTATTAAAATGGTTATGATTTTAGAATGATTATGTGAAGCTCCTGTTGCTCCTCCCAGTTGGTAGCGGGAGACGTTCTTCTCAAGGATATTTTTATAATCTTTGGGTATTATTTAGATATCCAAGATGGGTTCAGGTGGATAGGAATTTCTTTCCAATTTCTATTTGAGCACATATATTTAACAAACCGATCGATGAGCAGTTTAGATCGATAGGATTTTCCATCTGTCACTGAGCTCATACACTAAGCGATACGATCGCTGGGTGACTCAGATAGATAGGATTCTTTCATCTGTGCATTTAATTACACATACCAGATGAGCCGAGTGAGAGGCGGCTCCCTTGGTCTCTATGGTATCCATTTAAACAGCTGAAGCGTGGTGACGTAATAGGCTCCACCCCGCCGAGGAAGGCACACTTGCCGTAACGCGTACGGGGGGAAAGGACCGACCTGGACGTCACCCGCTGCTGCTGTGAGGAGCGAAGGAGTAAAGGAGGGATACCCGGAAGGGCTTGCCTGCCTGTTATTGATCGGATTGTCAGCTAGGAGACCCTGTGGGGATTTCTCCTGATTGCCTGATGTACTTCTATACTGTGTGAGTAGACTGTATTTTAATAAAACTTCTTTTATGTTGAGACAGTCTGCACTTAGTATATATTTTCCTTCCTATACATATTATCACTGACTGCCTGAGCTGTGAGGAGCGATGCAGAGTGGGGATAAGGAAGTCTGAATATCTGGATGTGATACTTTACCACAATACAAAACGCATCTGACCCTCTAGTAAAACTGGGGTCAAACTGGGAGGTGAGCACAGTGGATGTTGGTGGATGATTTGTGTCACCGTTCGTATTAACCGTTTGAGCCCCGGTGGATTATATCACTACATCCTGTTTATTTGTGGACTTTATATGCTTATTTTATGACTGCGCTGCTTCTTTTTCGTTGTTAAAAGCTTTTGAGAGGTTGATTACCTTGGATGTTCAGCAAGCAGTCGGTTATACATTTAAAACTTTCTAGCAGCGCTGATTGCATTATATACTGAGGTACTAAGTACCACCTAGTTAATACTTTCTAGTTGGTTTCTACTGCTAAGATGTTAGGGGAAGATGCTTTAGTATCTGACCAGATACTATTCCAGTCAGCCTGGTTTAGTGTACGACCTAGATCTTCCTCCCATTTTAGGGCATAGTGCGGTTTAGTCAGATTTGTCTTAGCTGACAATTGAGTGTACAGTGAAGAGATGAGTCCTCTGGCGTGTGGATCTCTTTTGTAGAATGTTTCAAAGGGAGATAGATGGGTGAGAGGGGCATTGTCCCTTATCAGTGACAGATAAAAATGTTTGATTTGAAGATACCTGAACAGCTCAGCTAAAGGTAGGTGGGATGATTCTCTGAGGGTAGGGAACGAGCGAAAATGATGCGTGATCAACTAAGTGATGCAGGCGCAGGATGCCCAATGAGGACCAGGCGTTGAATGCTAACGGGGATTCCCAAGCTGGTTGAAAGGACAGGTTTTTCATAAAGGAGAGGAGCGGATTATGGGGGGATTGTAATTTGTATTTTGCTCTGTGTCCCAGAGGGAGAGGTAGTGTTTAATTAGTGGCGTATAGAGGCGCGGTCTGAGGGATGCAACCAAAGGAGATTCGAGACCAAAAGGGGGTCACATTCTACGGATTTGATTATCACCCAGAGTGTTATTTTTGTATAGCATTATATTTAGTCAAGCTTGCTAACTGGGCTGCTTTGTAATATGTTGCGAAACTGGGAAGTCCCAGGCCGCCACTGGTTTTAGAGAGAAATAGCGTTCTCCTGGCTACTCTAGGTTTAAGTGTACCCCACATGAAGTTGTTGGCTCTCTTTTGGAGGGGTCGCAAGCTATAAGCCGGGACAGGCGTTGGCAGGAAGGTACAATATCTTTGGAAGAATGGCCATTTTAACTACGTTTACCCTCCCTATCCATGGCAATGGGAGGGAGGACCAATGCCGTAAAAGGTTTGCTATCCTTTTCAGGACCACGGGATAGTTGTTTGAGAAAAGTTGTGTAAGGTCAGCGGTAAGTTGTATTCCCAGGTAAGGGAGGGAAGAGGTGGCCCATGAATATGGGAAAGCCCCTTTAGCTGCTTCCAGTTCAGAGGGTGAAAGTGATATATTCAACGCCAAAGATTTCCCTGAATTTACAACAAGGCCTGAAATGGAAACAAACCTGTCTAGAATGGGGAGGAGATGTGGACCAGGAATTTGAGGGGAGGACAAAAACAATAATATATCACCCACAAATAAGCAAAGCTTATGTTGATACCTCCTAGCTCGATCCCGGATATATTTTTGGATGCTCTGATTAGGCATGCTAGTGGTTCAATAAGAAGGGCAAACATGAGGGGTGAGAGTGGGCAACCTCGGGGTGTGCCTCTTTCAATTGGGAATGGAATCGAGCTATAACCGTCAAATGAGTCATGCTTAGCAGGCTACACCAGAGAATACCTTCCCATGCCCGCCCAGGGGGAAAACACAAGGCCCCTTTGATAGATCTATGAGGTACAGCCCCACAGGCATACTGTTGCATGGTGGTGTCGGAGTCTGAGACCTAGCTGGAGACCTGCAGGAGTACCTGGTTGGTGGTCGAATCACCCAACAGATTGTTACACCCGGTTATTGGAGTTTGGCATCTGGCTGTGGACCCTCGGGGAGTTCCTGGCAGACGGTGGGATTGAAGCCACACGGCGAGGTCTAGAGGATGTCTCTGTGAGATTAACACACGCGCAATTTCCTCTTATTGTTGGTAAGAGTACCTTTTACACAGTTGTTTGGATTGTACAACACATGATGCAACTTTTCTACAATTTTTGAAGATATGCGATTCATATTTCGAATGTCTTGATCAGATTGAACACATTATCTTTATTTGGACTTTTTTTGATGTAATTCACTATTGATTGCAATATATATGGTGTTTCTTTTAGCGCTACACTTTTTGGTTCACATTTTTGCACAAATTGGAAGTTTTGTTGTGGTAGCTGCTTTAGTTTTCTTTTTTCGCTTTCTTTTCACATTTTTCAGGATAGCGCAATATTTTTCTATATTACTAGCATGCATACGATAGCTGTGAGAGATTCTTGCCAGAATGTGCCTCCTTTAAGAACATCATTGAATGCGTTGGCCAGAGTAGGGGATATGATGTCTGAGTATGTGTGCTAATATACGGCCCAGTAGCCATCAGGACCCGGTCTTTTATTTAGCTTGAGTTCCCTAATTGCTTGGGATACCTCTTCCAAAGAGATTGTACCATCGAGCTGTTCTAGTTCGGCTCTAGTGATCTTGGGAGATCAATTTGAGAGAATATGTCTTCTGCTGCGCCCACATTAAAAGTGTTATTCTTGGTGTAAAGCTTGGGGAGATGGGTTTTAAATGTGCAGACTATTTTGAAAGGATTGCTAGTTAGGGTGCCCCTGCCAATGTTAAGGCGAATGGGTTTATTATGGGAGTTCACATTTTGGAGGGTACGAGCTAGGAGGGTATCAGGTTTGTTAGCTTGCATAAAGTATTTATGTTTGGCTCTCTTGATGCACCTATCTGCAGTCTCAGTGAGGAATAAGTCATACTCTAGCCTGTCATTCTCCATTTTGATTCTGGCAGTAGAGATTAGGTTCTGGCTAAATTCGGTGCAGCATGTTACATATTCGGCTTCCAGTTTGTGGCTTAGTACTTTTCGTTCTTTTTTGAATATGGCTGTTTGTCACTGAAATATCCCTCTTAGGACAGGTTTATGAGCCTCTTATAGCATTAGCGGGGAGATGTCTGGTGTGCTATTTGTAGCTAAGTACTCGAGTATGGCCTGCCTAATGTCAAAGAGGTGAGAGGGGTGTTTAAGAATATGGTCCAAAAGATGCCATTTAGTATCCTGTGCTGTCGGAATGGGGGAAGCGAGAGCAGTGAGGACTGCACAATGATCTGTCCATGGGACTGGGAGAATGGTCGAGGACAGGATCTCTGGGGCTATTCCTGTAGTGATGAATATGTGGTCTATACGAGAAAACGTTTTATGGGGATAGGAATAGTAAGTTTAATGCCTTTTTGTTGGATTAAATTCCCTCCCTGTATCTACAAGGTTGTATTTGTTAAGAAGGTGGAAGAAAGCCAATTTGATAGGAATGTTGGTGGGGATATATGGGGATTTGTCTAAGTATGGATGCAGGGTTTGGTTGGAATCCCGGCAAATTATTAGGGTGCCTGACCTATGGGCATCAACCACTTGCATGAGGTGGGAGAAAAATGGGTTAGGATCTTTATTGGGTGCATAGTATGCAACTATAGTTACTTCAGCATCCAGTATGTTACCAGTGAGTAGTAAATATCTGCCCTCTGGGTCAGGTATTATGGATTTGGGAGTGAATGGGGTGGATCTATGGAAGGCAACAAGGGTATCTCTCTGTTTAGTTGACACAGGGGCGTTGTATACTTGCGGGTAATGTGAGCTATAGCATTTAGGAGTGTGCTGGGCTGTGAAGTGGGTCTCTTGCAGGCATACAATATGTGCCTTCTGAAAGTTAAAGTATTTAAAGGCCTTTGTATGCTTTTGTGGGGCATTGAAACTGAGGGTTTAGGTATTATGGACTGGGTCTCCCGTCTATAAATGATGAGTGACCATTGTATGACCTACGACTTCATTGATATCAACGTATGATACGTGGGTTATTTCTAGGATTGGGTAAAAAGAGGGTGGAGTACGTTCACCAACTACGGGTATCCAGTCCGTGGGATTATTAAACGGCCCTAAGGTTGGTTTGGGACGTAGGTATGAATCTGTTT
>BLSH010330452.1:248822-276265 GCA_018402905.1 Glandirana rugosa
TAGGTAAATCGTCGGTTCAAATACGATAATACTTCTGAAGTGGATCATCAGTAAGGACGAAAACGTCTGCAAACAGGAAGTTATCTATGGATGTGGGATCGAACTTGTCGTTACACTCTATAGCCGGGACATTATCCCTACATTGTGACGGGTATCGGATAATTGAGTCGAAGCGGGGATAAGGGACTATGTCTAGGCCCGAACGTCTTGACTTGGGTATTAGATAAGATCGGTATATCCAGAAACAAGGGCACAACAACTAGGTACGTGGGTGGGTCGAGAGAAGCAGTCAGGTGGGGATTATACATCTGAGTGCGTCTGTCGGTGGTGTTGAGGGGGGGGGGGGGGGTCTGGAACAGTCAGAAGTCTAGTTGTGGTGGCTGTCTGCGTGAGTCTACATATTAGGGGTGGACTGACGAAGAGAGCTGGGTGGGTGCATGGATCAACAACACGGGAACAAAGACCTATATGGCTAGAATAGATTATGGGTTCAGTTCTGCAAGCCCGGATCTGTATCAGGGAATAGGGGCGAAGCTGAGTTAATAGGCTATGGGCAGTGTTACATCCCTATTACAGGGCCGATATCTCACATTGCTGTTCAAGCTAGGGTGTAGGTATCTATTGAAGGACAAACGTCTGCAAAAGCAGGAATGACTACTAGGTGAAGTCTTCATAATAGCATAAACTTGGCTGCTAAATGGATAGGCTTTGAGTCTTATATCCAGCTCACAGGATTGGCTGGCCAATATACAGGGGTATACATTGTATAGAAAAGACAGGGAGGTAGAATCAGTATGGGTTGAACTTCATAGAAGGGAGGCAAATAGGAAAGTATTAGTGGGTGTATGTTAAGGAGTAGGATGAGCTGAGACTAATATCCCAGCTAGAAATGGCAGCAAAACTTGGAACTGTAATCATACTGGGAGACTTCAATTATCCTGATATTGACTGGGCACTGGGGACAGCACACTCATTAAAGGCCTGTCATTTCATGAATGTCCTACAGGACAACTTCATGTCCCAATTGGTGGATTCCCCAACTAGAAAGAATGCTCTGTTAGATCTATTAATTCCCAACAATCCAAATCTGGTCTCAGACGTGGCAATTTGCGATAACTTTGGATCTAGTGACCATAGAATGATAGCATTTAGGGTAAATCACAGGAAAAAGAGGCAAGAAGGCAGCACTAAAACACTAAACTTTAAGCGGGTCAATTTTTCAAGACTGAGGTCATTACTGCAGGACATAAATTGGGACATATTACTAGATAAAATGAACACAGAAAAAAAAACGGGAATGCTTTAGGAGCATATTAAATAAGGGTATCACACAGTCCATTCCAGTGGGCAATAAATTTAAAAGAGTGAATGTGAAAAGCCTCATTAAAGAGAAAAACTTGGCCTTTAAAAAATATAAAGGGGGAGGGTCACCTTCTGAATTCAAAAAATACAAGGAATGTAACAAGAGGTGCAAAAATGCAATCAGGAAGGCTAAACGGGATTATGAGAAACACATAGCAGAAGAAAGTAAAATAAAAAAATAAAGAAATGATTTAAATATATTAATAATAAAAAGGCAAAATCAGAGCAAATTGCACACTTAAAGGATGATAATGGGAGGATGGTCACAGATGACACAGAAAAGGCAACTGTATTAAATACCTTCTTCTCCTCAGTTTTTGCACAGGAAAAGGAGGAGTTTACCGACCAGAACTATACGATTAGTGCCATAGCACAGGCCATACCCTCATGGCTAACAGAGGCTGGAGTGAAAGGAAAATTAGATACGTACGATACAATAAGTAAATCACCAGGACCAGGTGGCTTACACTCGAGAGTCCTCAGTGAACTCAGTCAGGTTATAGCCAGGCCATTGTTCCTAATATTTGTGGATAGTATAATGAAGGGAGTGGTACCAGTCGATTGGAGGAAAGCCAATGTGGTGCCAATATTTAAAAAAGGGCAGAGATATATTCCTGAGAATTACAGGCCAATCAGCCTAACATCAATAGTGGGTAAATTATTGGAGGGGATAATTAGAGACTATATCCAAAAATTAACTGAGGAGAGTAACATCATTAGCAGTAATCAGCACGAGTTTATAAGCGATCATTCCTGCCAGACAAACCTGCTAACATTCTATGAGGAAGTGAGCCGCCATATAGATGGGGGGGTCAGTAGATGTGTTGTACCTGGATTTTGCAAAAGCTTTTGACACAGTTCCCCATAAGTGCTTGATTTACAAGCTGAGATCTGCGTGTATAGACCATAAGGTTTGTTCTTGGGTAAAGAACTGGTTACAGGGGCGTATCCAAAGGGTGGGTGGCGATTAATAATGTGTACTCAGACTGGTCTAGAGTGACGAGTGGGGTACCCCAAGCATCTGTCTTGGTACCAATTCTGTTCAATTTATTCATTAACGTCCTAGGGGAAGGGATTGATAGCTCTGTCTCATTTTTTGCTGATGATACAAAAATAAGCAGGTTAATAACATCGCAGCAGGATATTAACATTTTACAGAATGACCTGAACAATTAACGGAGTGGGCAGACAAATGGCAGATGAGGTTCAATGTAGAGAAATGTAAAGTAATGCACTTGGGGGAAAAAAACATAAAAGCTCAGTACTCTCTAAGGGGAGAGCCTCTGGGAGACTCAAGAATGGAGAAGGATCTTGGGGTCCCAGTAGATGACAGACTGAAAAATAGCATGCACTGTCAAGCTGCAGCAACCAGAACAGGTAGAATATTAGCATGCATAAAAAAAGGGATATGCTCCAGGGATAAAGTTATAATACTGCCACTTTATAAAACCCTAGTTAGGCCACATCTGGAGTATTCTGTCCAGTTCTGGTCACCGGTCCCCAGAAAGGATGTACTGGAGCTGGAGAGAGTCCAAAGGAGGGCAACTAAACTGATAAGGGGAATGGAAGACCTTTCTTATGAGGAACGACTGCAGGCGCTAAATTTATTCTCTTTGGAGAAGCGATGCTTGAGAGGGGACATGATTGTGATCTATAAATATCTCAATAGGGATCCTAGCATAAAAAAAAAAATGGTTAGTCTCAGGGAATGTAGGAGGAGAAGGGGACACACATTGGGACTGTAAGAAAAGCAGTTTAATCTGCGAATGCGTAGGGGTTTCTTCACTGTCAGCGCAATAAAGATGTGGAATGCTCTTCCACAACTAGTAGTGACTGCAGGTAGTATGGGCATATTTAAAAAAACTATTGGATGTTTATCTCAATCAATATAACATACAAGGATATGGGTACTGACAGGCGTACACCTACACGGGTTGAACTGGATGGACTGTTGTCTTTTTTCAACCTTAACTACTATGTAACTATATGTAACTATGTAACAGGGTGAGAGTTCTTCTATTAGGTAGGCTCTGGGGATCTTATATATGACCTCTGAAGAGGTGGTTAGGCAGGAGTTTAGAGCTCTCTGACATTGTAGAAGGATCAACCAGTGCTCCAGTATACTACTAGAGAAAACACTGAGAACCGTAGGTACTGAACAAAACAGGGGCTTAACGTATGCCCAAACTTGTGTGTGCTGCGAGGGTAAACAAGTGGCAACATAACGCTGCAGGGGTCGCTAGCAAGAATATTGCGACCTATGGCTGACAAGCCTATAGCTTGTTAGGAGAAAAGGGAACATGCCTAGTAGGCAGACTATTTCCGGGCTCAGTCCATGGAATCCTCTTGATCCTGAGATCTTGGTCCCAGGCGGCTTCGCTTGTGAACATGGGAGTCTGACTGTTTTCCAGGGGAGGAGAAGGACTTAGTGGGGGATGTTCCGGCTGATCTGCGGCGTGATATCCCAGCCTGTTGGTGTTCTTCCGACAGGTGCAGCTCCTTCAAAGTGTGTTGTAGCTCTTCCGGATTTCTACACCTGTACTTAGTTCCATTGTATGCAAATCGGATCAAAAAAGGGAAGCCCCAATGGTAGACAATACGCTTTAGCTGGAGGATGGCCAGAAGGGGCTTCATAGCCCTGCGCTTGGTGATGGTTAGCTGTGAGATATCTGGGAAGATTTGGTATGAGAATCCTTGAAAAGACAGTTTCCCTTTTTCACGAGCTGCAGTCAGGAGTTGCTTCTTTGTGGGTTAATAGTGCAATTTCGTGATAATATCGCATGGGGGACCTTCTTGCTTTTTGGGGGACAATGCCCTATGTACCCTGTCCATCTCCAGACATTCAATGGGTATAGCAGGTTGCAGCTCTTGAAATAGGGCAGTTATTGTAGATTGTATATCTATCACAGTCTCTGGTATCCCCCTTTGCGAGGTTCAACCTCCCTGCCCTATTTTCAAAGTCTTCCTGCCTAGACTATAGGGTTAAGTTTTCTTCTTTCAGGTTCTCTACCTCAGTCAGGTAGTCCTGTGTAGTGGCTTCAAGTTCGTCAGCCCTTACGTCCAATGCTGCTGTGCGTGCTCCCAGTTCTCTGATCTCCCTTGTGAGACTACTGGTAATGTGGTCTGATGTCTGGCGTAAGACCTTGTGTAACATGCGCTCAATCTCTTGTAACAGTGCAGACGAGGCCCCCGATTCAGGGTCCATAGCTGCAGGGAGAGAGGATTCAGCATTGGAGTCCTCTGGAAGAACCGGGAGCTCTAGGAGCTGTTTGCGGGCACAAGACCCGCTGCTGGTAGCGGCGGTGTGTACCGTCACCATCTTGAGCGAGCCGCGAGACAAGGCCTCTTTAATAGTGGAGGCCTTGTACTTCATTTTGGAGCCCTCAAGTACCATAACGAGCTGGCAGGCAGTGAGTTATGTCGGCGCCGAGCTGAAGGTGTCTTGGCTGCTCGTGACAGGCTGTAGATCGTCCGCTTACTCGGTCTACTACGATCCTGTGGAGCGGAGAGCTAGCCGTGCACGTCCGCTCGGTCCAGCTCCGCGCATGCGCCCCCAAAAAGTAAATACGTTTTAAAAAATGTTTAAGTAAATAGTAAAATGTGTAAAAAATTGCATATACTTGACACAACTAGACCATGCTCAACCTCCAGTTTATGGCAGTGGATGCCCTTTTTCAGACTGCCTTTCATATGTTGACCATTAAAGGAAAATAGAAGGAAGGGCAGGTTGCCTAGAACTTTACACTTACCTGCGCTATCCCCTGCGCTGATTATAATGAAATAATATAAAGCCTGCTCCATTTCATGGCCCACCTTTTCACCAACAGAAGCCCAACCCTCCTTCTACTTGTATTTCAATGTAGTCAGTAACACAGTCATGTGGTTCAGGGGCTTTCAGTGAGTGTTGCCTGCAGTCAAGTCTGGCTGCTATGGTTTAAAAACTAATTTTAGCCATCAAAGGATAGGAGACACCTTGCTCATCGGAGTGGATATTACCACCAAACGACAAAGACTTTCTTGAGCAGCAGCTCCTCAAAGTGTCACATTTTATACCCCCTTTAGAATGGTGGCAGTAGATTGCCCATTTTAGATTTCGGGGACATAACAGGTTAGCAACCCATTAGTGATCCCTATTAGAGTTGAGCGGACACCTGGATGTTTGGGCTCGGGTTTTCGTGGAAAAGTTTGGGTTCGGTCCGAACTTGACCTCAGACCCCGAACCCCAAACCCCATTGAAATCAATGGGGACCCAAACTTTTGGGCACAAAAATGGCTTGAAAAAAGTCCTAGAAAGTGCTAGAGGGCTGCAAAAGGAAGAAAAGTGGGGGTAAGAGTAGGACAAGTGCCCTACAAAGAAATGGGGATAAGGAAATAACAATAATCTGTCCCTTACAGCACCAGCAGCATCCTCTCCCTACATTAGCCTGAGAGCATATGACATGAAGCACTACGTGACTCCAGCTCATACAGAGGCTGGGTCACATGATGCACTGGCCAATCACAGCCATGCCATTAGTAGGCATGGCTGTGATGGCTTCTAAGGGCAAACCAGTGAAACGCTTGTTGATTGGCTGCCCTGCAGCTATTCAACAAGTGGGAAAAAAAATACCAGAACCCAGGACCCGAACCCGAACTTTTTTCAAAAGTTCGGGTTCGGGTTCCAAACACCGCAAAGTTCGGTACGAACCGAACTTTACAGTTCGGGTTCACTCAACTCTAATCCCTTTCTTTGATTCTTTACCCACATAAAATACCTAATTTGCCAAAAATTGCCTGAAGCAGAGGACCTTTGCGTGCTGCCAATTTCACTCCACCTATGTGCAACTCCCAGGGTTTGAGAGAGGTAAACCACCCCCTTTTAAGCCTACTACATTTCCTTCTCACCACCAGTTCACAAACCTACCTCTTTGTATTACTCCTCCTGCTGACTCATTGCACTCCACATGCTGAGGGAGAGAGGGTATGGTCTTTTCGGTAAAATAATGTCTGCTGGGTACTTGACAAAATTTGAGTGTATTATTTCAAAGAAAAATCAAAACTATTATGTTAACTCTTTGCACAGTATGTTACCATTTGAAGCATACCTTTCATAAAATGGAAGTATACTCTATTGAAAGCCCCACCTCCAGTTGTGTTCTGGACCGAGAGTCTTCCCACATTTATTTAACTGAAAAAGGTTATTTTAGCAGAATTTCAACACAGGGGTTACAGCACCATACAGTGATCAAAGTAACCTTAGCTATTAAGCAGTCAAGCTCAAGCTACACCCGCTCTCAGCCAAATAAAATGTAGTCTCTGAGACAGAATTAACAGTCTTTCACGTGGTCATTCTGAAAACATCATTGATTCTCAAGTACCTCTGAGCCAAGCTCTAACATCGACAGCACATTTTACGCAACAAATATGAGGAGCCCAGGCCTAGTCTTAATCACCAATCCTACAACCAATAAGCTTTCTTAAATAAAGTTACATGCCATAAATGTAGCACAATGTATGATGGTAACATTAGTCAGACATTTCTGCTGTCAGCAATCGTACTATAGCAAATCTATAACTGGATAACTTGAAAATTACATGCACATAGACAATCCTATGCCTTGAAAAAATTGCATTAGAAACATAAATATATGAAAATTCAAGTTAGTCTTACCGGTAACTTGTTTTCCAGAAGTCTTTCAGGACAGCATCTTGAGAGATGGCTCCTCCCTTCAGAATGCAGGAAACACCCACTTCCACCTTTTAAAAGGAGACATTTCTCCCTACATCCTCAGTTTGTAGTCGAGTACCTCTGGCCCAAGCTGGAACCCATAATCAGAATATGGTTAATAACAGCCTAAATATATAGACAAATCAACAAGGGCGGGTTGCTGCTGTCCTGAAAGACTCCTGGAAAACAAGTTACTCTAACTTGAGTTTTCCCTAAGCGTCTTTCAGGACAGCACCTTGAGAGGATAAGCGAGACTTACCCCCTAGGGAGGGACAACAGCCTGCAAAACTTTCCTGCCAAATGCCTGATCAGCTGCTCACATGAGGTCCAGCCTGTAATGTCGGACAAATGTTTGGTAACTTGACCATGTAGCCGCCTTACTAATCTGATCTGGGGTGGCACCAGCTTTTTCAGCCCATGTAGGGGCAAGAGCTCTGGTAGAGTGTGCTCAAACCCCCTGTGGGGGAGGTAATCCCATCTTAGAATAATTGTCCAAGATAGCCGACTTAAGACACCTTGCAATTGACCCCTTTGATGCCTGGCGGCCCTTTCTGTTACCTGAAAACTGTACCAGCAAATAATCCGATGATCTAAAGTCTTTTGAGACTTCCAGGTAATGCAAGTGTCCTTCTTACATCTAAACTGTGAAAGCGACTCTCCTACTCACCCGAAGGATTCGCACAAAAAGTTGGCAAGATAATTTCCTGTGACCAGTTCTGAATTGTCGCTACCTTGGGTAAAAATCCAGGATCTGTTTTCAGGATGATCCGATCTGGGTAAATGGACAAAAAAGGTTCCTTTATTGATAGAGCATGTAGCTTACTGATTCTTCTTGCTGATGTAATTGCAATCAAGAAAATTGTCTGAAAGGTTAGGTTTCTTAAGGAAGCCGATTGTAGTGGTTCAAATGACTCCTTGGTCAAGGCTTGCAGAACTACCGATAGGTCCCATTCTGGAAAAGACCTATTAGGAACAAGCCTGGCCCTAGAAAGCATCTTAAAAAATATTGCGACTAAAGGTTCGGACGTAATTGATTTCTCAAGAATACCCCCAGGGCAGTCACTTGTACTTTCAGAGTGTTAACTGCTAGGCCCTTGTCTGCTTCCTTTTGCAGAAACTCTAGCACTGAAACAATATCTTCCAAGGTTCTACCTACTGAACGACACCAAGTATTGTAGGCTTTCGGATCTTGGTGTAAATGTCTCTAGTAACCTTCTTCCTACTGGAAAGTAAAGTGACTATTAGTGGTTCTGAAAATCCTTTAGCTAACAGTTGCTCCTCAGATACCAGGCGGTAAGGTTTAGCCTGACTATGTCTGGGTGGCAATGCAAGTATAGGGCACAATTATCAACAGGCATACAAGGAAATAAAACAAAAGGGGCACAAATGACATGAATCAACTGCTTACAGTATCTTAGAAACTTGTGTTGTCAGAGGTGGTAGTCCAAGGAAATAGCACCAGAGGCAGCCTTCAGAGGATGAACTGGAACCCAGGTTCATAAAAAAACTTAAAGAAAGGCAAAGAACAAAGAGGCGCCTCTAAGTGCAATCAACAAGGTACAACAATTTATTGAAACGGTTAAAAACACTCACAAGGTCCCAGGTATATACAGGCACAATCACAGTCCAAAGAGATGGAGAAGGGGCAGGTGTAGGACGCCAATCCAGCTAGGGGAGATGATCAGCAGTGTAGCTGCAGCGTCTCCGATCGTTCACTACCGATGGATGGTAAACAGGCAGCTGAAGCGGTGTGGGAACGAGGCTGGGAGTGCAGGAGCGATCGTCTCAGGTGGATGACGTCACAGATGCTACGCGTTTCCTTGACAGCAGGCTCCGATGACGTGGGTAGCCAGCGTCACTTCTTCAGGCAAAGGGGAAGGAATAGCAGGTGACCTATCCCCAACCACTCTTACCTGGACCTTGTTGGTGCCTGTGCCTGCCCCACTCACTGCTGCCACTGACTCCATTGCAGAGCCGGCATTCACCGTGGCTAAAGGACCGGTTCCGGATTCCTACAGCGCCACTGCACCAGAACAGAACCGGAAATAAGCACCAACTCCACTCCTCTCTTCTCCCACCATGTTATTTCCAGCATCCTGGCGCCTTGCGCCCGCTCTAAGGCACTGCCCCTTTGCCGGTTACCTAACTTCCAGCAGGGGTCTGAACTCTATCAGCCTCAAAAAACATGGCGGTGGCCTGCAGCGTTTAGTGGTAGGAAAAACAAAAACCACGGCTGGCCTGCCGCCGCCTAAGAGCAACGGTACCCTACAGAGTGACACTCAGTCGCCCCCCCCCGAGCTATTAGGAGGGGAGAAGGAGCCCACCCCTACTTGCCTCTGCATGTTGTGTGGGAGGGCGGACTCTGTAAAAAGAAAAAGTAAGGTAAGGTGGAACAGGGAGCACTGGCCTCTCAGGACAGCACCTTAGAGACCTGACCCCCCTTTAGGTGTTCCCCTGCCGGAGGAAACACAAAAACTAAGGATGTATGGGGAGATGCCTCCTTTTAAAAGGTGGAAGTGGGTGTTTCCTGTGTCCCGAAGGAAGGAGCCATCTCTCTAGGTTCTGTCCTGAAAGACGCTTAGGAAAAATTAATATTGATAAAATGGGTAGAATCTGTGCAAGAAGAAATTACAAAAAAAAAAAGAATATTTCTATAAACCCATTATTAGCAGCCAAAAATCTATAAGATTCACCCAAATGTGTTCAGGAAGCAAAATCGTTGTTGTCCAGTGTAATCAGCAATATATTAAAATGTTGTTCTAGGTTTTAGACACACTTTAAAGTCGAACAAAGCTGAACTTTTTAATGTTAAAACTAAAGTACACT
Organism: Glandirana rugosa; assembly: GCA_018402905.1. Taxonomy (NCBI): domain Eukaryota; kingdom Metazoa; phylum Chordata; class Amphibia; order Anura; family Ranidae; genus Glandirana; species Glandirana rugosa. The sequence continues at coordinate 258,718 of BLSH010330452.1, forward strand.
GAGCTCAGCATTTGTTGGTGCCAGGATGAATTAACTCTCATGCAAATATGCACGAGTGTCACCCTAATCTAACCAATAAAAAATCTGACCAAACCTGGAAGAAGACTAGACTAAGATGTCAGTGCCAGTGAGTTGATAACTATTTCAACATCTTGGGTTAACCTCTTGCAGGCCATGGTGGCAATATGGGGGGCCCTTAAAGTGGTTGTATACTCTCCTATCATTTTCAGCTAAGGAAGCTAACATCTTAGCCTCTGTTTAAATTGCAACTGCCATGATGCTGCACATGTGACCCATTATGACACCACCCATTGGATGGTTTGCTAGTTTGGTTGAGAGCACAATCAAGGAGGCATGTCAGGAATATTAACTCTTCTTTAACACTATCAAATCGATGGGTAGACAACCGCTTTAACACATATGCATCCAAAGTAACTGCTCACTACGCACTCCCTGCACAGTGGTCACAGAGAGATCCTGGACTGGTCTCTGTTAATGATGGGGAGCTGCAGGACAGACTCTCAATCATGTGATAGCCAATCACAGCAATCACATGCTTGGGAAATTGGTTCTGCCTCTCAGCATTGAAATCCAGTTAAAGGGCCTCTGGAAGGGGGTGAGAAGGGGTTAAAAACAGAGGTTTTTGTTGCATATATTTGCAAATACACGTAAAGTCATGCAGTCAAGCCAAGGCATCCCCGCACAGAGATGAATTTGTGTATTGCTCTGTATATTGCCTTGTCCATGTGCTTCTCTTCTTCTTTTTGCTAGTTTTAAATTTAACTGAGCAGCTGCCATTGTTGTTTTGCTGACTCTGGCGCAAAAACAACCAGGTGTCTTAGGAATGAGCTTTTGTTTTAAGTTGACCATAATTGCAACCCAAACTTCACAGTTCAGCAAATGATTGAACAAAGTAGCCAGATTTGGCCAGTTTGCAGGCTCGCCTTAACCTCCGGTTGATAGAACCAGAAATCATCCAGTATTACTAACTACCACTAAATGACAGCTTCCTGCCAGCTTTTTTCAAATTGTAAACAAGCCTACAGAAATCCAGGTGACATCAACAACCAAATAAATTCATGGCCATATTTGATCAGGGACATCCCCAGTACATTCACCAGCCTGCCAGGGACTATTTTTTATTATAAGTACTTATATAGCACCATCAATTTACACATATATTGCACATTCACATCAGTCCCTGCCCTCAAGGAGCTTGCAATCTAAGGTCCCTAAATTACATTCATACATACAGTATCTCACAAAAGTGAGTACACCCCTGACATTTTTATAAATATTTTATTATATCTTTTCATGTGACAATACTGAAGAAATGACACTTTGCTACAATGTAAAGTAGTGAGTGTACAGCTTGTATAAAAGCGTAAATTTTCTGTCCCGTCAAAATAACTCAACACACAACCATTAATGTCTAAACCGCTGGCAACAAATTGAGTACACCCCTAAGTAAAAATGCCAGGTTCCACTCAGAATAGGCCTTGTCATGAGAGACCAAAGGAGTTGAGTGCACATGCTCAGCGTCATATCCAGAGGTTGTCTTTGGGAAATAGATGTATTAGTGCTGCCAGCATTGCTGCAGAGGTTGAAGGGGTGGGGGGTCAGCCTGTCAGTGCTCAGACCATATGCCACACACTGCATCAAATTGGTCTGCATGGCTGTCGTCCCAGAAGGAAGCCTCTTCTAAAGATGATGCACAAGAAAGCCCCACAAACAGTTTTCAGAAGACAAGCAGACTAAGGACATTGATTACTGGAACCATGTCCTGTGGTCTGATGAGACCAAGATAAACTTATTTGGATCAGATGGTGACAAGCATGTGTGGCGGCAACCAGGAGAGGAGTACAAAGACAAGTGTGTCTTAACTACAGTCTAGCATGGTGGTGGGAGTGTCATGGTCTGGGGCTGCATGAGTGCTGCCGGCACTGGGGAGCTACATTTCATCGAGGAAACCACAAATTGTTTTTTTTTTTTTTGCTTTTTTGAAATAACAAACATGTTATACTTACCTGCTTGCATGGAGCAGCCTGGATCATCCTCTTCTCAATTACCTGGATCCCCCTCTCCTCAGTTGCCCCCAGAGCAAACAGTTTTCTCTGGGGGCACCAAAGCAAGCTCACTCCTGAGCCACGGCTCTGTGTGTCCATTCACACATAGAGCAGTGGCTTGGCCCTGTTCTCTCCCTAACCTGACTGGCTGGCTGTGATTGATGGTGAGATGCGATCCAATGAGGAGGCAGAGGCTCGTGTGCACATTGATAGATCAAGATGGGGCTCAGGTAAGTATTGGGGGGGCTGGGGGAGCTTTTGTACACAAAAGGTTTTTTACCTTCATGCATGAAGGTAAAAACCTTCAGCCTTTAGAACCATATTAACCACTTCCTTACCGCCATATGAAGAATGACGACTGGGAAGTGGTTCAGTTATCCTGACTGGGCGTCATATGACATCCAGCAGGATAACAAGCCGGCGCGCCCGCGGGGCCACGCAGCACGGCGATCGTGGTGTGGTGTGTCAGTCTGTCACACCGCATCTCCGATCGTGGTAAAGAGCTTCTGTCAGAAGCTCTTTACCCTGTCATCAGCTGTGACGAATCACGGCTGATCACAGTGTAAACAGGAAAAGCCACATATCAGCTTTTCCTCTACTCACATCTGCAGACATGAGTAGATGAGAGCCAATCGGCAGCTCTCCTGACGGGGGGGTCTGCGCTGATTGTTTATCAGTGCAGCCCCCCCCCAGGATCATCACCCAGGACCACCAGGGAGCCCACCTAGGACCACCAGGGAATGCCCACCCAGGACCACAAGGGAGACAACCAGGGAAGCCCACCCTGACCACCAGGGAGCCAGTGATAGACTCACCCGGGAAAGTGGCTTTTGGAGGGGACTGAATGGTAGCCTCTTACCCATTGACTATGGGCCTGACTTGTAAGGGTGACATAGCAAATAATGGACAACTACTATTACTTAACCACTTGCCGACCGCCAATCGGCATCTGACGGCGGCAAAGTGGCTCTGTAAGGCAAAACGCCGTCATACGATGGCGGCCGCCAGATCGCGCACAGGGAGCGCGTGCGCGCCGCCGGAGGCGCGCCCGCGCGCTCACTGTGTCCGGGGAGGGCCAGGGAGGGAGTGCGGCGGCTTCGATTGCCGCCGGCCACCCGCGATGCCCCCCCCCCCCGGAGTGAAAGAACGGAGGTCCGTGTAAGTAAACACGGACCTCCTTTCTGTGAAGGGGGAAGGGCTGTGATCACAGCCTTCCTGTATGTGGAGGCTGTGACCACTTCCCTTCCCCAGATAGTGCAGTCCCCCTACAGTTAGAACACGCCCAGGGAACATAGTTAACCCTTAGAGCGCCCCCTGCAGGTTAACCCCTTCACTGCCAATGGCATTTACACAGTAATCAGTGCATTTTTATAGCACTGATCGCTGTATAAATGCCAATGGTCTCAAAAAAGTGTCAAAATGGTCCGACATGTCCACTGAAATATCGCAGTACCGCTAAAAATCGCAAATCGCCGCCATTATTAGTAAAAAATAAAAAAAAAAATAAAAACCCCAAAAATGAATTCTCATCTGTAAACGCGACCACTTTTGCGCAAACCAATCAATAAACGCAGATTGCGTTTTTTTATCGCAAATATGATGAAGAATATAAATCGGCCAAAAACTGTGAAAAAAATGTTTTTTTTATATTTTTTTTTTTTTGGATTTGTATTTTAGCAAAAAGTAAGAAATTTTATTTTTTTTGCAAAATTGTCGCTCTTCTTTTGTTTATAGTGGGCGATCAGAAATGACGCAGAGGGGATCAAATACCACCAAAAGAAAGCTCTGTTTGTGGGAAAAAAAGGACGCAAATTTCGTTTGGGTACAACGTCGCACGACCGCGCAATTGTCAGTTAAAGCGACGCAGCGCCAAATCGCAAAAAGGGCTCCGGTCCTAAAGCTGGAAATCCTTCCAGTCCTTAAGTGGTTAAATGGGACAGTAATATTTATCCACAATATTTCCCATGAAATATACAAAGACTATTCCTTCAGAACTATTCATACCTGTACAGGTCTCTCCAAGACGCACTGGGACTCATAGCAGACATTGATGTCATCAGCAAGCCACCTGTCTGCTATGATCTGTGTATTGTAAGTAAGTCTAGTTTCTAAGGGTCTTTTCACCAATTATTACTTGTGCTAATTAACTCAGTTCAGGTCTTCTGATTTTGGAGACGACACGTCTGGCCTTGAAGGACGCCTGGGCTAGTTGAGTAACTAGATAATTAATTCATGTTAATTATGTTTCTGGTTACAGTTGTATTGTTAGGGTAATCTGAGCAGGATAAGGGAATGTATTTCCCAAATGTATATATACTGTGTTGTTTGGTCAAATAAAAGCCCATTCCATGTTCAGCAGCTAAAATTAGTCCTGCCTAGTCCTTGGTTGTAATAACTGATATCTGATGTCCAGACTGGAGCAAGCTGTATGCTGACGGAAGTACTCAAGCGGAGTGGGTCGGTTCTGTTACATTGGTGGCAAGCGCTGGGATGCTTCCTGCAGTCTGGGACATCCAAACCTCCACCGGAATTCAAGGTTTGGAAAGCGGAAGAGGAGAGATACAGATACCGGCCGCCATGGAAGAGGAATTCGGAAGGAGGTTGCGAGAGATACAACACAGAGGACCAGTATCAGAGCAGGTCCTGCTGGGATGGTATGATTCTACAGACGGCTGCTAGATTCTGCTCAGCAGCAGGTCTGGGCTCCCTTTGCCTGGGACCATCAGGAAATCCCAGCTGACAACTTTGAAATCCTGGCTGAAGAGTCTGTAAGGTGGCAGAGTAACAATGTGCTTCATCCATCTCCGCCCACATCTATGGATGCGGAGGTCTTATGACGGATGCAGCAAATGCTGACTAACCTTGATGATCCTGATTCTGCACAGGATGATCTTGGATGGAGGAATGCATCTGTTCAGCTGCTAGATGAGTGTACGGGAGATGGAGCAGTCTGCTCAACTCTCCTGCCACAGCTCACAGAATGCATGGATTTGATTGACTTTTCATCAGAGGATGTTTTGGATGATAAGTCACCTGCCAAAGTGTTGGCACTGGGCCCAAGTGAAGTCATTCCGTACCCTGAACTTTATGCTGTTCCAGAGACTAGTGATTTAATTGACTTTTCTGCTGAGGAAGAAAAGCCGAGTAAGCCTCCAGCAGAAGAGCTGGCATCAGGGCAGAACATCACTGAGCTCTGCCCAGCACCAACAACAGCTTCATCCTTCCTGAGAGAAGAGGCAGCCAGACTTTCTCCCACACCACTGACAAGGACATGGGATTTCCTGCCAGTGGTGTCTGCGGAGTTATAAGAAACTTCTCCAGCTGAAGCGCTAACCACTGGACAGAGGGTCCAAGACCTCTGCCCCGCATCTGTGGCAGTTCCAGAGGCCCAGGGTGAGAAGAAGATGGTCACTTCCCAGCAGCAGATCAGGATTCAGGGGGAGAAGGTAGAGGAGGTGTTTTTCATCCCACCCCAACAGTTGACCAGTATTTTCTCCTCCTCAGCAAAGGTCAGTGCACCCTGGAGACAGTACCAGAGACATGTCATCCCAGCAGCCAGATGAGGGTAAGGAAGATGGAGCAGCTGGATCCCCTTCTCAGTAGCAGACGGCACCTCAGAGTGATGCCACCAACCCAGCAGAAGTGCTTGCAACAGGGCAGAGTGCTACCAACCTCTGCCCAGCACTGGCAACATGTGTGGAGTTCCAGGGAGCCGTGGCAGTCTACCAAGCTCTGCCCATCAACAGACTGAGCCATGGAATGGTGAACACCACCCAGCTGCAGCGCTGGCAGCCGTACAGAGAGTCAATGACCTCTGCCCCACACCTACTGATGACAACAGTTCCTTGCAGCTAAGAATGGAGATCATGCGGACTGACTGTTTGAGTACACTCTGCCCGACTAATGCATGTCCAGACCAGGTGGAGGTCTGGGACCTTGTTAGTCGACTTTTAATGGGGGAGGAGTGTGATAGACTCACCCAGGACAGAAGCTTTTGGAGGGGACTGAATGCTAGCCTCTTACCCATTGACTATGGGCCTGACTTGTAAGAGTGACACAGCAAATAATGGACAACTACTATTACTTAAATGGGAAGATAATATTTATCCACAATATCTCCCAGAAAATATACAAAGACTATTCCTACAGTGCTATTCAGAACTAAACAGGTCTCCCCAAGACACACTAGGACTCACTGCAGACACTGATGTCATCAGCAAGCCACCTGTCTGCTATAATGTGTGTATTGTAAGTAAGTTTATTTTCTAAGGGTCTTTTCACCCATTGTTACTTAACTCACCTCAGGTCTTCTGATTTTGGAGACGACACATCTGGCCTTGAAGGACGCCTGGGCTGGTTGAGTGACTAGATAATTAGTTCATGTTAATTATGTTTATGGCTACAATTGTATTGTTAGGGTAATCTGAGCAGGAAAAGGGAATGTATTTCCCAAATGTATATATACTGTGTTGTTTGGTCAAATAAAAGCTCATTCCATGTTCAGCAGCAAAAACGAGTCCTGCCTAGATCTTGGTTGTAATATCTGATGTCCAGATTGGAGCAAGCTATATGCTGACGGAAGTACTTAAGCGGAGTGGGTTGGTTCCATTGCAGAGCCCAACCAGGGACCACCAGGTAAGGGGCACCGTGCCCAACAGGGATGGCACTCTTGGATGCCACCCAGGACCACCAGGGAATGACCACCAAGCAAGTTTCATCTAGCATTGATGCCTATCAGTGCCCACCAGTGCCACTTATCAGTGCCCACCAGTGCCACCTATCAGTGCCCAGTGCCACATACCAGTGCCGCCTATGTGTGCCCATCAGTGCTGTCTATGAGTGCCCATCAGTGCTGCATATATGTACCTCATCATCAGTGTCCATCAGTGCCACAAATGCTGCCTCATCAGTGACAATCAGTACTGCCTCATCAGTGCCTGTCAGTGCAGCCTCATCAGTGCCCATCAGTGATGGAGAAAATGTACTTATTTACAAAGTTTTGTAACAGAAACAAAGAAAAACATTTTTTTTTCAAAATTTTTTGTCTTGTTTTATTTGTAGCGCAAAAATTTAAAACCCCAGAGGTGACCAAATACCACCAAAAGAAAGCTCTATTTGTTTGAATAAAATGATAAAAAATTTGTTTGTGTACAGTGTTGCACGACTGCGCAAGTGTCATTCAAAATGTGACAGCGCTGAAAGCTGAAAATTGGTCTGGGCGGGAAGGTGTATAAGTGCTTGGTATTGAAGTGGTTAAGAACATGGAGATATTCAGAGATAGGGACCACAATTTACAGAGGTGCTTTGAAGTGGCAATGTGATTTCACATGTTCACCAAATGTCTTCTATTTCAACTTAATAATCATCCATTAGTATGCCTACAAATTATGTGAAACCATGGGGTTCAATGATATTGCTGCTCCAGTCATATGACTAGTAATATTTGCCTTTTCTAGAGTTGTGTATGCCCCTACTACAAAGTTGCTTGGCCTATGCTTTGCAGCCTGAACATCAGGACATCCGGGTGCACTTATTCTTGTTTGACATATTGTGATGGTCATTTATATATATATATTGTACATTTGAATAGCCTGTATGTCAATGAAAGTCCATTATGGCAAATACCCATTATTCACCATTTTGTTGATGTGTTAAAAATGACAAACTGGTTCCATATGGCACTTGATATGCAAATGCATTAGAAGAATACTGTGTTCTTGACACTTTATTGCATTGAGACTCTTCCAGTCTTCACTGGAAAAAGGAAATAAAACTGCATCTTACTAATGCGTGTATATATAAGCTGTTTGGCTTAATTTTTACCCCCAGTTGACATTAAATCTATGTGTGAACATCTCAATACTAATTTGTGCATTTTATTACATTATTACCTAATCATTTAGGGATATAGAACCAGCACAATAACTACATAACATATTTCTTAGAAAGATTCTTTTCAATGGAAAATTAGAATTTTACCTATTGTTTTGTAGCCAAAATGTGTTGTTTTTTTTTATCTGAAATGTTCAGTTAGCTAGATCATTTTACATGAAGTCATCCGAAGGAAAGACTAGCTAGGATCATGCTTTCAGAATTCAACAGGCTTTCCAGGGCTTAGGTCTACTTCTATGAATATAGCAGATGTGAGGGGTTATTATTAAAATGAAATGACAAAAAAGAAATGAATTTAGGTGGAGTCATTTCTGGTAAAAAGGAATATGGAAAACATTTCATTAGAAAACATAATTTTATCAGCAGAAGGTGCACTTTGTATTTTCTGATAAAGCAATTATCTACATTTTCTGGGTCAATTGAGGACAGCCGGATCATTGTAAAATTTGATACCATGTTATAAAGAAAAACAAAGCAAGAGAAGGTTATACAGCATCAAAACGTATACTGGATTCTTAGGGGCCCTGGCATTTGGATGGGGCAGGAGGAGAACATGGGGGTGTTAAGTAATTTAGTGCCTAAATCCTATGAACTGTATTTTATAGCCAAAACATTTTTTCAATTTTGGCTAGAGTAGGGAAGTGTTAAAGCTGAACTCCATGCAATAAAACTTTTATTCCAATATATTCCTGAATAGCCACAAAGGATAACAATCTGCTTTGTGTGCACTGAATGCCTTTGAAAACCCAGATATTGTTGTAAAGCGCTGCGCATACTGTTGGCGCTATATAAATCCTGTATAATAATAATAATAATAATATTATCATATAAATGTGGCAGCAGCATCATTACTGTGCTGTACATAGCTGAGGCAGATAAGAGCTGTGGAAGGGACGCAACCTACCAAGGCTACCTGCAGGGCACTACTAAGTGGTCCGGTCCTTATTACGGGAAGTTCCTGTGCAGTGGCAAAGTTTTATGCTGAGTTACTGCACAGGTGCGTAATAAATACATAAAATAACTCAAAGATTTATGTAAGAACACATACTTCTTATATTTAGAAAATAGTTGCTTATCCAGAAGTTTAGCTTTAAAACTCCTGTCTCACATTGAGAAAAATGAATATTGCATGTCAACACGGAATGGCTGTCATGGACATCATTAGGTATCCTGTGCCACATCCCTGTATACAGCAAAGTTTTTCTTCAGAGAAAAATAGTGTGGGATTTTACAAGCACCATATACTCAGATAATTAAAAAATATGAAAATGTATTACAAATTCATTAAAAACATGAACAGTATTGAAAACATTAAAGAAGCCCCACTAGATGTGATGTAATAGTGGGTATCCTGTCTCACATTGGGGAGATTTTGCCTAAATCCTGATCTGGAGGCACAAAAGGAATTGAGAAAAAACATAACTCTCTACATTTGAAGATTCAGTCTCCCCTGCTGTTCTGGTAGCAACTATAAAATCTTGGTCACAATGGCCACCAGGGCAATTAGAGTGAATATCCCTACTGGTTATGCAAACAGTCATAAGAAGATGACCTAGGTTCTGACCCTTCCCTACTTTACCCAAAACAAAAAAAAAAATGTATTGTCTATAGATATGATGAAAATGTATCCCCAGTAGTAATTTTGTCCCTAAGCGGTCTCAGTTAGCCATACAGGATTGCAGGTGCAGGGGTCAAAAATATTCAAAGATTTGTTGCATAGACTTTGCAAGCTGAGAGGCGAGCTGATTTATTTTAAATTTTGTTGCTAGTCCGGTGTGCAGCCTCATTGCTGAACATTGCATGTGCATGTGGAAGGAGATGGAACTCATAGGGCAACCAGCAGCTGCAGGCACATGGCTGTAGAGGAACACAGGAGCAATCTTGGGATGTATCAGAATAATATTGCCACTAATTTCCTTGAAACATGTACCCCATTGTAGGTACCTACCAAAAAGTTCAATACAGTTCAAAAACCACAAAAGGGTATGGGAGGGAATCGGGACTGTATTCCTCCCATACCTCTTTATTGCACAGTACTAAAAATATCTACAGCTGCAGCATTTCAACAAGAGGACTACTGGAAAGGTAGGTACCGAGCCTTGTTTTTTTTTACAAGGTAGTAAAGGTGACCCCATGGTTACAGGGTCACTATTTAAATAAGCCCATATATGTTGCCAGTTACAGAGATCTGTGCATGCTATAAGCAATTCTATCAACAATGAGCAAACGTCTTAAAAGTTCCATCAGTCCCAAACTTTGCTAGCATGGTTTGGGAAACTCTTGGCACCCCTGCCTGATGAGATGATGGGGCCAAAAAATATGAACATTGAATTGGGAGAACAGGCAGAAGTAAGTGTAGGAAGTAGCAAAAAACACTTATTCCAAAAACTGTGCCAGGGATACTAAGATATTACTCAACTTTGGACCTAGCAATTGACATGAGCCTTGGGGAGGCAAGGTCACTAGAGCAGTAGGCATAGGTGAACAAATAGTTTAAGATATTCATTCCAAAAAATACTTTTGAGGAATTCATGAAATTTAGTACAAATCTAATACCATCTACATTTCAGAATCAATTCTGCTTGTGATAAATCAGACTTGTACTTCCATAATGAAATGTTAACAATCTTGCTGAAATATTACACAAACGTAACTTTTCCAGAGCAAACAGAGTGGTTGATTGTCTCCTTTAGCAAGCATCATATGATTAAAGGTCATGCGACTAGCATGGGAGGGAACATTTTAGCCTTCTGCCGTTCATTATCTATCAGTATGACTGCTAACATAATAATACATTAAAGATTATTTTTTAAAAAATCACAGAACTATTTGTCCTGTGAAACTGCATTTACATTAGGCTATTTTCTGTCCAGGTCAAATGTTATTCATACAGCATGCGTGAATCAGGAAATTACCACATTATGACCACTAGATGGCAATCATAGTAAATAAGTATTCAATTCCTATGATCATCTAGCGGCCATAATAACATAATTTTCTAATTCATCCTATTCTGTATGACTGAATACCATTCTAACTGGAGAGAAGATGGCCTAATAACACTTGATTTGTCCCCATTCACAGAATGATGGCTTTTTTTGTTGTTGTTGGTGACATCATATCCAGTATGTTGGGGACCAGAAAAAGTCTCAGGGCTGTTGCACATCTACACAAGGTAGGCTTTTACAGGTGAATACAGGTGTAAGGGCAGCACAGTGGTTTAGTGGTTAGCATTTATGCCTTGAAGCACTTGGATCCTTGGTTAGAATCTCGGCCAGGGCACTACCTGCATGAAGTCTTTTTGTTCCCCCCTCTGCATGTGGTTTGCTCCTGCACTCCAAAGACATGCTGGTAGCTGGTAGGCTCTTGTCTAAAATTGGCCCTGGTGTATCTGTACAAATTGGCTATGAGCATGTATTAATGCATTCCGCATGTTGGCTCCAAACCATTGGGAGTAACATGAAAAGACCTGGAGAACTACTTTGTAGAAAAAAAAAAAAAATCACAAAAATGATTATGTGGGAAAAAAAGGCTTATATGTGCATCAGACATGGTGCCCACAGAGCTGGTCCACAGAATCAGTAAATTAGGATGGGTTGAGAAAAGACCTGGCGATCTACCTCATAAAAGTATCCACCAAGAAAAATCTATGGAGAAAGGATCCTATCCATATGAGACACTGTGCCCAAAGAGCTGGTCTATAGAATCACTGAACTGAGGATGGTTGAGAAGTGACTTTGTGGCCTACAGTACCTCATAAAAAAGTCACCAAGACAATTCTAGGCAACAAGAGAATCTTACTCATATGAGACATTGTGCCAAGAGAGCTGGACTACTGAACCGCTGAATTTAGGAGGGTAGAGAAAAGATCAGGTGACCTACCTCATAAAAAAATTCTCCAAGAAAATTCCATGGAAAATGGCTCTCATGCTTGTCAGACCTGGTGCCCAGAGAGCTAGTAGATAGAATCATTGAGAGTCGGGCACAAGTGAACAGATATATACATAAATAAATATACATCAAATTCATAAAACAAATTAAAGGAGGATTATGGGCAAAGATTTCTCTTATGGATCACAGGAGTGCAGTTCATTCCACACTCCTGTGACCCATTTTCAGCCGACAGTGGGCTAAAGCTGGCTGACGTCACTCAGCCATTCCGGGTGCTGGATCGATCTTGATGTTGCAGTCGAAATCCACCGGCCAGCCTGGACCGGCAGCTGGTTCAGCCTCTCAGCAAGCTGCTGGTAGACTGAGCCAGCCTTTCCAGACCCTCCACAGCCCAGCGCTCCATTGAGCGCAGGAGGGGCAGAACAGAAAGCCAGTGACTGACAGTCACAGCTCCAGAGTGGAGGGGAGAACTGAGCAATCCGCTGTGTTTGACTGCTCAGTTCTCAGTGTAGAGGCGGAGGGGGACAGATGCAGCATTGAATCAAGCAAGTATAATGATTTTTTTTTTAATTACTTCATATTTCCCTTTTAAAACTATTTGCATCTATGTTGAAATTAATGTCCTGGTCTCTTTTACATCATCATGCTGTCTCTCCACAGCCCTTTTAATGGCTTTAATGCAGGGATGCGGAGTGCCTTTCTGATCATCTGACCACTGTCCATTGGCTCTCACAGGTGTCATCAGGCTTCCGATCAGAAGCCATGATCAAGAGCTGCCAGAGACAGCTTGGCCAGTGATCTTGGTGAGCACGGTGTGCATGCTCCTAGCACACAACCTCAGACCACTGTGGACACATACACTCACCAGCCACTTTGTTAGGTACATCTTGCTAGTACCTTGTTGGAACCACTTTTGCCTTCAGAACTGCCTTAATTCTTGGTGGCATAGATTCAACAAGGTGCTGGGAACATTCCTCAGAGATTTTGGTTAATAGTGACATGATAGCATCATGCAGTTGCTGCAGATTTGTCGGCTGCACATCTATGTTGCAAATCTTCCGTTCCATCACATCCCAAAGATGTTCTACAGGATTAAGATCTGGTGACTGTGGAGGCCATTGGTGTAGAGTGACATCATTGTCCAGTGGTGAGATGATTTGAGCTTTGTGACATGGTGCATTATCCTGCTGGAAGGAGCCATCAGAAGACGGGGGCACTGTAGTCATAAAGGGATGGGCATGGTCAGCAACCATACTCAGGTAGGCTGTGGCATTTAAACGACGCTCAATTGGTACTAAGGGGCCCAAAGCATGCCAAGGAAATATCCCCCACACCATTACACCACCACCAGCCTGAACCGTTGATATAAGGCAGGATGGATCCATGCTTTCATGTTGTTTACGCCAAATTCTGACCCTACCATCTGAATATTGCAGCTGAAATTGAGACTCATCGGACCAGGCAATGTTTTTCCATTCTTCTTTTGTCCAATTTTCCTGAGCCTTTGCAGACTGTAGCCTCCTTTCCTGTTCTTAGCTGCCAAGAGTGTCACCCAGTCCAGACTTCTGCTGCTGTAGTCCATCTGCTTCAAGGTTTGATGTGCTGTGCTTTCAGAGATGGTATTCTGCATACCATGGTTGTAACGGGGGGGGGGGGGAGTGGTTATTTGAGTCACTGTTGTCTTTCTGCCATCTCAGACCAGTCTGCCCATTCTCCTCTGACATCAACAAGTCATTTTTGTCCACACAACTTCCACTCACTGGATATTTTCTCTTTTTTGGACCATTCTCTGTAAACCCTAGAGCTGGAATTAATCCCAGCAGATCAGCAGTTTTGAAAAACTCAGACCAGCCCATCTGGCACCAACAACCATACCACATTCAAAGTCACTTAAATCCCTTTTCTTCCCCATTTGGATGCTCGGTTTGAACTTCAGCAAGTCCTCTTCTCGACATTTAGGCGCCTAAATGCATTGAGTTGCTGTCATGTGATTGGCTGATTAGCAATTTGTGTTACCAAGCAACTGAACAGGTGTACCTAATAAGGTGGCCGTTGAGTGTATATCCGGTGGCTAGGCATCAAAGCCCACTTATCCTGCCGCCACATATATGCATTACCCAATGAGGAAGAGGTTACATCTTATTTAAGGTATACTATCAAATGACTATTTCCTGCTGTATTTTTCCAATATATTTTTTTTGTACAGCAAACTGCTTTTAAATATTTACGACCTGCCAAGCCGTAATATCACTATTTATTTAATTACTATTTTTGCATTGGCTCATACTATAATTTACCACATTTAAAAATCATCATAAGATTCTTCAGTTGTGAGAAAATTTCTAAGAAAATGTGTTTCTTTGAAGTACAGTAAGTACTGTGGAATTCCAGGAACTCTGTGGATTTGCTGCTCAGGTGTATAAACAAAAGGCCAATGTGGAAGTGGCTGTGTGATTTCACATGATTCAAGTATATACATGACTTCGCCGATGTCTTCTCAAACACACAATGATGTTTGATTTGTATTCACATTCAGAGAATTGTTGGTCAAATAATAAATATATTACCCTGGAAGGATTTGATTCTGTGAATTGTTAGATGCAGACTATTTTTCCTTTCTTTTTTTTGCCATAAAAGATTGATCTGACAACCGATAGGACAAGAGGTACTCACAGGTGTTACATGATCATCACCCCATCCTAATGCCCCATACACACGATCCGAAAATCGGACGACAGATCGTCCGTTTTCTTTCGCATGCTAATCTCAGATCGAATCGGAAGAGTTTACTATAGTCACGAAAATTCTCGCACGACAGAATAAAAAATCGGAAGTGATGTAATGTGTTGCAGTGTATTTGTATTGTATTTTTGAACGACAGCTGTACTGATGAAACGAAAATCGTACGATCGGGCACCGTGCGAGAAAATTTTTCCTGCATGTTCGATCATTTCCAGATGGAAAACATTGGATGAACTGTTGTGATCGGCTCTTGAAAGCTCTGTTCTAACGATCCGATTATCGTACGACCGCTTCGAAAGCGATATTTTCCGTATGATTTTCTGACGTGTGTATGGGGCATAAGACTGGACAGGGATTGCTAAAGACACTTCAGGCAAACAAGAACATTTAGCATAAAATGTAGTGATTTTGTACACTTTTTCTTGCCTGCTGCAAAGCATATGTATTAAAGATAAACTCTGAAAAACGAAAGAGTCCTCCCTTGCAGTGTAGCTGCCCCCTTGCTGCAAGGGTTAAAGCGGAGTTCCACCCATTTAAAAGTCAGCAGCTGCAAAAAGTGTAGCTGATGACTTAATAAATGGCTACTCACCTGTCCCACGCTCCAGTGACGTGACCACCCGTCACCTGTCCCATCGCTCCTCTCCCCCTCCCCCCTGGCTTCAGCCGCTCACTCAGCTCACAGACACTAGGGGGAGAGGATCCAATCATCTCCACCGCTGCCGGCAGGTCCTGTAAGCGGCGGAGATGACCAGAAAGTGGCGGGAGGGGGGGGGGCACCTCTCCCGCCGCTGATAAAAGGCACCATTCAGATATCACCACTCAAACCCAAGGACGTCAATGTACGTCCTTGGTCGTCAAGTGGTTAATAGAAGAAAGAAAAATGAATTAATTAATTTTCAGCCTTTTTTTTATTTATATCACAAAAAATAAAAAACCCAGTGGTGATCAAATACCACCAAAAGAAAGCTCTATTTGTGGGGAAAAAATTATACAAATTTCTTATGGGTAAAGTGTTGCATGACTGCGCAAGTTACCAGATGACTCAGGGTGACACGCATCTAGGGGAAGGAGCCTGCGTTTTGACGCCACGCCGCGGCCATCTTTGGCTTCTGTGTATGAGCTGATACGAGCCAGAATGGTTTAATGCGCCCTACTTACTTGTTCTCTGCATGTGGATGACCGGGACAATCCCTGGGAGCCCTATCTGAGTGTGTCCTGATCTATCTGGATAGTGTTTGAGGAGAGAGGATCCATTCAGCAACCCTGATAGAGACCGGGCTGGGTTAAGATCCACAGGCGCTAGATGTGCTTACTTTTGGTAAGCTGAATATTTGTCTGGTGGTGGATGTTGAGCACGTTGTTTTGAGTGAAACACCCGGTGTCTTTGTTCTGGGAAAATCAGCTGTCTTACAACTACCTACCTGTTATAAGGACTTTTTCAAGGACTTTTTTTGCCTACTTTAAAATTAGTGAAACGCAGTCAGAAAAGATGAGTAAGGAAACAATGTCATTGGCCTCCACCTGTAAAACCATTCCTGTTTTGGAGGTCATCTCATTGTTGTCCATCTATTGCACCTGTTGTTAATTTCATTAACACCAAAGCAGCTGAAACTGATTAACAACCCCCTCTGCTACTTAATTGGCCAGGCCAATATCCCAGGAGTTTAATTGACTTCATGCTATACTCTGATTAAAAAGTGTTCCTTTAATTTTTTTGAGCAGTGTATATATAATATATTTTTAAATATACCATCAAAAATTAGCCATTCAAAAAACAGGCACATTTTGCTAGCCAGTTGTAATTAGAGATTTCAGCTGTTCCTCGTTTAAAACAATATTTTACTTTTCCATTAATCCAAAGATCTTCTTTAATACCAGTATAAAGCAACTTATTGCTAAGTCAAAGGCACAGTGTGAAACTTTGATTCAACTCTTGCAGCTAGAGCATATCCCGGACTCTTCCAGGAAAGAGCCGATTAATGGAAATGTATGAAAACACATGCACGGGTGAGAATCAGATGGGTTACACATTGTTCTCTACTAGATGAGAGAAAATGACTTTGGCTAAAGTTTCCTTCTCCTAATTAAGAAGACTCCGCAGCATGCACAAGCACAATGGCTCCTTTAAGGATCTGGAAGCAACTGCACTTATCCTGACTTGATCTCACATAATGTGTGGTGTGTGTGGCGCCATTTATAGAAGCCAAGAGTTGGCATCTTTCTATTTTTACGGCTCGGGAAACCTGCAACACATTGTGCCGCATGCTCCCCCAGTTGAAAGAGACGATAATTAAAATATCATAACAAAGACAAAATATTGTTTGGGATCCAAGTTGCGTTGGGTTTGGAGATTATTTGTGGAGCCCTGCCAAGTCACAGTCTTGTGTTATCTGTATTCATACGCCATCATTCGCAGGCTGTTATATTTCATATCATATGCAGAATTTAAACACCAAGCAGAGCAAGAGATTTTGCAGATGTGTAGCAAGCAGTAAATATGTCAAATTTGGTAATCTTATTTTGTAAACAACAGAACATACAAAAACAATATAAGTGCCCACGACGAAGTAATGTGCTACAGATTTTTTTTTTCATGTCTTTTCTTCTTGTATCCCTAAACCCATTTTTTTTCCCTGTCAACCTTTCGTATGGAGGTATAACGAATCAGGAAAATTTCAAACCGTGTTTGTCTAACATATATTTGTGTGTCTCGGCTTATACAAAGTATGGTTGTGTGTTTTATTCTAATGGTTTAAACTGTATAAATGACGAACGATGTGTAGACGTTTTAGAGAACGAGACGAACCACAAATTTAAGACGTATACTATACTTTATATTGTCGGACGCTTACTACCGCATACTTATGTCTATTGTGTTCTGACACTGAACCGTCCCGAGGTGTTTATTAGAGGTTTGGGTTGCGTTGAACCTAGGGTTTGTTATAAAACAGAAACAA
>BLSH010330452.1:282268-314698 GCA_018402905.1 Glandirana rugosa
GTAAATTTATCGTTCCGAAGGACACGAGACACGGGTACACACCTAAATAAGGGACCCACACACCGATGGGTATCTTCCTATTGAAAAAACAAAAGTTGGATTCAAAATGGCCGACTTCAAAATGGCCGCCATGGTCACCACCCATCTTGAAAAGTTTCTCCCCTCACATATACTAATGTGCCACAAACAGGAAGTTAATATCACCAACCATTCCCATTTTATTAAGGTGTATCCATATAAATGGCCCACCCTGTATAATTTCCTATACAGCAGCATTCCATCCACTTTCTAATTTTTCTGCTAGAGACTCTACCTGAATAGTGGTTGCAGTGGAGGAAGCAGCTCTTTACACTTGTGCATTAACCTCTGCGCGGAGCACCTTTAGTTTGTCTCATACACAGACTGGCAGAAAAATGCAGAATCATCAGGCGGAAGCGTAGTGAAGAAATCAGGCAGAAGTCCAAAACCAGTAGTTCAACAGTTCTCAGAGGTAGCCACACACCCAGGGAATAAATCCACACATGGGCACAGAGCACAGGAAGCCTTGCTATTTAAATGCTGAGCTGATTATAGATAGACTGCAGATGGAAGGCAGGTAGAACTAAAGAGTCCAAGGGGCACAAGCACAAAGCACAGTATATGCGGCAAAGACTCAGATCCTCCCGAGGCAGAGTGAACAGAGCTGCAGGACCAGACAAATTGAGACAATTCTTTTGGACTAGTAAGGCAGAGGCAGAATGGTAGCTGGTCATGGAGAGAAGAGATAGGGGACATAGCAAGAATTTAATGTTGCCGAGAGCTTGAGGAAAGAGAAGAGTGGCAATTGCTGATTTTTCAATAGAAGAGCATACAAACGAGGAAGGGATAATGGCTAGGAGGGTAAAAAAAAAGAGAATAAAGAGCAGGAATATGGAAGGCAGAGTCATGTATGATCTCATCTCTTCCTGCTGGGAAAAGAATTGCAGCTCATACACTTCTTCATTTACACCAGCCATGGCACAACTTTAAACAAGGAACAGGTCTTAGCCAAAGGGCAGTCATACTGGGAAAGGGCAACTCTTAGCACATTCAGGACTCCTACATTCAGATAAAATGTCAGGTGACTTTATATGTGTAACAAAGAGATGGCCCCTGCCCCCACCTATAATTGGCCTTCACAGCAAGGAGCACATGGAAGGGCAAACGCATGAAAGAAAAATTCCAAGCTCAACTTACCAACCAGTCTGCTAATCAATCAAATTAACCTGTCCAACAGTATGCGTTAAAGACAGAGGTTTAGTTAGCATGCATTTTCAAACATGTTCTGAGAGTTTGTCAGCCAGGGGACTGTCCCCAACATGCCATAGAAAGTATGGTTTTGTGGGGAATAGAATGTGCAAAATGCAAGAGAAACTGGAACACCAAAGGGGTGACAAGACAGTAGCCAGAATGCCTATGGTTGAGGTTGCCAGCTCTGTTCCCACTTCAGCTCCATCTCTACTCTAGCCTTAGCTCCAGGTCAATGCCTGCCTCAGTACAGCTCTACTTCAGCCGTAGCTCCAGGGTCAGCTCAAGAAGTCTTCCAACCTTAGCAACTTGGCACTAGCTTTCTGCAAGCTTCACCAACTCAGCCCAAGATTAGTTCAGAAACCCATTTACTGCTTGTGCCTAGACTCAGTAACTCAGTTCAACCTCTGTCCCAGCTCCAGCAACTTAGTTTTACATGACTTTTGACTCGTCATGTGACCTAGCTCTCCTCCCATCTTTTTTTCAGTCGTTCTTATATTTAGTGTGAAGCACATTTGCAAAGAACACATCTGTACTTTAGTAACCACTTCCTGACCTCCCGCTGATAATGTACAGTGGGCGGTGTAACCAAAGTGACATACCCGTACACCGCTGCCTACTTCTGAGTTTAGGGCGAGTGCTTGTTCACCCCTGGTTGCCAGTGATTGTACACAGCAGGAGCCTGTCAGCAAGTCCCGGCCAATGATTCTCGGCTGGGACCTGTTGATCGGCTATGTACAATCACAGCCCAGAATTCTGTGTTGACAATCAACATAGAGCTCTGTACAGAGAGAACAATCTCTCTGTTTCTCATCCTTGCAAAGCAGGGATGAGAAAATTAGAGATCTATAAGTAAAAGCAGCACAGTGTACAGCCATGGCCAAAAGTTTTTAGAATGGCATAAATAGTCATTTTCACAAAGTCTGCTGCTTCAGTTTTTATGATGGCAATTTGCATATACTCCAGAATGTTATAAAGAGTAGTGTTGAGCGAACCCAGACTGTAAAGTTCGGGTCCGTACTGAACTTTTGGGTGTCCGGGACCCAGACCCAAACCCGGACTTTTCAAAAAAAGTCTGGGTTCGGGTCCGGGGTTCTGGTATTTTACTCCATGTGTTGAAAAGCTGCCAAGGGCAGCCAATCAACAAGTGTTTCACTGGTTTTCCCTAGAAGCCATCACAGCCATGCCTACTAATCACAAAAATAAAAAACCCAGTGGTTATCAAATACCACCAAAAGAAAGATATATATTTTTTGAAAAAAATTATATCATTTTTGTTTGTGCACAGCATTGCATGGCCGCACAATCATCAGTTAAACTAGTGCAGCGCTGAAATGCAAAAAATGGCCTGGTTACGAAAGGGGTAAAATCTTCCAGAGGTCAAGTGAATAAAGACCTCCTTTTTTTTTCAAAGGACCAGTATGGCTGCAGTAAGGACAGCACCATACAGGAGATAAGTATTGCAGCAGGAGCTGATATTTTTTAATTTAGGTATTTATTTTTTAAACACTACTTTATTTTTTAAAAATGTGGAGTTGCACGTCATTTACACTGTTGGGCCATTGTTCCTCCTTTAGAGATTCACAATAGCTTGGGTCGATGGTGATTGTCCATCTATCCTCTGACCTGACTAGTTTACTGTGTTCTAAAAGTTCTTCTGGAGGTTCCAGAGTCTCAGGTTTAAGGTAATTAATTGCTACATAAATGAGAAATCGTATGTGCTAAGCTCATGTTTCTTTGACTGAGGATTTACTAGAACACATCTCTTTTATTTCACTTTGGCTCACGCTAGTGCTTCATCATTTTAACTCAGTTCATGCTTCATCAAAGCTGCTCTGCAAAACATAAAAAAAAAAATTTACTGTGCACCAAGTGATTAAAGGAAAACTCTCCCAAAATATGAGTGAATAATTAAAGCCTTAATAACAGGGGTAAAACAAAAATATAATAGTTTACAGAGGAGCCAAGACGTAGGCGCTGCGGTTTTTGCATATATTTGCAAATGTGTGCAACTAAAACCTCTGTATTTAGCGTGGAGTGTTTTTTTTTTATGGCTAGCAGCTAAGTGTGCTGGGAAATTTGTGTCTGTTTTCTATGTCCATAACAGACTGGGCTCACAGGAATGGGTCTGGCTGTCATATATCCTAGAAGAGGAGTGCCATCCAGTGACCTTCTATCCAGTTCTAGGCTGACACCCACACTGCCAATGCTGTTCCATTGCAAAGAACTTATCCTCCAAAATCTGCCATGAAACATTTTTTCGTTGTGTCAATCTTGGTTGTTCCCCACAGCTCTCACTGGTTCTTCCCACTGAGCACAGGTCACTACTGTATCCTACAAAAACCTGAGGTCAAAGGGAGGAAAAATGGACAGGACATGGAACCCCACCAAACTCAACACAAGACCTTTCAAATCTGATCTGAATTTTGGGGCGAAAGCCCAAACTAAAATCAATACTAGACCCTTATGATCTGGTATGAGATTTAAGGGGGAACCCTGCACAAAAAAATGGCATTGGCTCGCCCCCCCTTATCCATACCAGAATCTTAATCCAAGCACGCAGCCTGGCAGGCCAGGAAAGGGGGCATTTAGAGTGAGCCTTAAGCTCATTCCTATTAGAGTCACATTAAACTACATCTTAATTCTCTGAAAACAATCCATACATATCCACTTAAAGGCCCTGTAATTAGGTGTGGCCCGTCCATTAGGGGCGCACGGCGCCGCACCCCCATCCATGCATCTGGCTCCCATGCATGGATTCCAATGGGGGGGAGTGTTTTTTTTGAAGCTCGCGATTAGAGCCAGAGGACTGTGAACCGGGTCCACCCAGTTGTGTGATAATAGCGAATGAATATTTACTATTTTCACTTTGATTCTCCTCCCAGCCAATCAGGAAGCGGGTCTGAGAACCGGTTTACGATTGACTGAAAGGAGAAGCGTATAGATTGGCCACTGAGGAGGAGGGAGGAGATGGAAGCCGCTGTGATGCCCGTGGAGGAGAGCAGAGGAAGGGGAAGCTGCCCGTGATGCCCGCCGCCTGTCACCCGGGTGAAGTGCTGCCCGCCATAGATGGGGTAAGTGCTCCGGATGACCCGACCGACCTGACTGGGGAGGGAGGGGGGGTTGGCTGTGGGTGAACTGTTTGCCGCCACTACCAAAAAAAAATGTACCACCAGCCGCCACTGCCTGTAATCTATTTTTCATGAGATTGTTTCTTACCGTGTTTTTCTACCTCCTTGTAAAGTCCTCTGTGAGCTCCCAATCCTATTATTTTTCATCAGTTGTGGTCATGTGCACTGCTCTATGTACACTACAAATCTTATTTATAGTCCACAGTCAATTTCAGCAGCGGGCAAGAGAGGGTGACAACGTTTCTACATACAGTGGCGCCACAGAGGACAAACGTAGCCACCCTCTAACAGGATAGTGGATCACAGCAGCAAAAAAAAAAAGAATTGGAGTAGGATGAGAACTATAGAAGGCACTTTTCTGAGTTTTGTATATAGTTTTGTTTTTTTTAAACCAGAATTGAGTGTCACTTTAAGAATATATAGCTGGATGATGTTTTATATTATCTGCTTGGCGTTCAGCTTTAAAACAGGCCATAGAGCAGTAAATCCATCACTAATTTTGACAGCAGACAGTGAGCACTGTGATCTGCTTGCTGCCTGGGAGCTGCTTGGCATTGTTCTTTGCTCTGGTGGCAAATATCCTTTCGTAAGTTGTAATGTCCTAGCTATGTTTTATGTTGTTCCTGGGAAAAGGGTGCACTGATTGTCCCAACCAAGTGGGTAAGGAATATTGCTCAGCCTGGCTGCCCAAGCGAGAAGTCATTACAGGTCCAATGTTCTCGATATAATCTACCGAGTGTCATCTCAGTACTCTCGGAAAATTTATTACCTCGCTAAGACGTGTAGCGCTCTGTACGTACAGTATAAAACATGTTGACAAGTACACTAATGCGTGTTTATTTTAAAAATAACATCTGTTATTTCAGATTTCAGCAGAGATTAAGCATGATTACAGGTTTAAGATGGCCGTGGAAAAAAAAAATCCTGTTTCAAACATATATTAGATCAATGGAACATTTTCTAGTGCTCAAAATATATACGTTTTAATTGATGCGTCTGCTGGAATGATATTTATAGTTAACAGAATGTGCAGCAAGTGAGACTAATGCAAATAACACTCAGCTGCAGTAATAACATTTGCTGTTGACATTAATAGCAACATAATTTGAAAGAGTCGCAAATTACAAATCAGGCTTTTTTATTTAGAAGAGTTTTTAGTAATATTCTGGATAAATGTATGAATGTTTAAAGTGATTTTAACCACATCAGTACCGGGC
This sequence comes from Glandirana rugosa, assembly GCA_018402905.1. Lineage (NCBI taxonomy): Eukaryota > Metazoa > Chordata > Amphibia > Anura > Ranidae > Glandirana > Glandirana rugosa. Next base: position 287,883 of record BLSH010330452.1, read on the forward strand.
ATGAAAACCCCCTTCCTGTCCAGGCCATTTTTCAGCTTTCAGCACTATCACACTTTGAATGACAATTACTCAGTCATGCAACACTGTACCCATATGAAATTTGCGTCCTTTTTTTCACACAAATAGAGCTTTCTTTTAGTGGTATTTACTCACTAGGGCTTTTTTTTATTTTTTGTGCTATAAATAAAAAAAGATTGAACATTTTTTTGAAAAAATGCCTTTTTCTTTGTTTCTGTCATAAAATTTTGCAAATTAGTAATTTTTCTTTGTACATTTTGGCCAAAATTTATACTGCTACCTATCTTTGGTAAAAATAACCCAAATTAGTGTATATTATTTGGTCCTTGTGAAAGTTATAGAGTCCACAAGCTATGGTGCCAATCATTGAAAATTGATCACACCTGATCACACCTGATATACTGATGGCCTATCTCATTTCTTGAGACCCTAACAAGCCAGGAAAGTACAAATACCCCCCAAATGACCCCTTTTTGGAAAGTAGACATTTCAAGGTATTTAGTAAGAGGCATGGTGAATTTTTTGAAGTTGTAATTTTTTCCCACAATTCTTTGCAAAATTAAGATTTTTTTTTCTTTTCTTTTTTTTCCCACAAAATTGTCATTGTAACAGGTTATTTCTCACACACAGCATATGCATACCACAAATTACACCCCAAAACACATTCTGTTAATAAATGTTCCACATATCAGTGAAGTCACCGTGTTGGCTGCCTCATCCCTTGATATTAGATCAAAAAAGGAAAGAACCCCCTTAGATGGGACTTTAATAGGCAGCAACACACCACACAAAAATCAAATTATATCAAAGAAGTCATATTTATTTAAAATGTCTCGGTCACTCTATATTAGAGGAACAACATAGATTGTAAAACTGAGTAACATTTCTCTGTCACGGATCAAATGGTCAATAGTTCAACATAGGATTGACCATTGATGAATGAATACATAGCTTGGATGATGACATAAGGCAATCCGTTGTCCAGGAATGAAAGGGGATGATGTTCAATGTCCCAGTGCCCAACGTTTAACGTTTCGGGTCCAAATGAGGCCCTTCACCAGGGGAGATGTTCAACGGATTCACTCATCTGTTGTAAGGTAATTGGGTATATAGTTTGATCCGTTTCAACGATTTGCATCCATTTTCGGACACCCTTGCATAAATGGCAACTTATTGGTGTCCCAGAACTGTGTCATAAAATGTTGGGTCAACTGTCGCAGCGCCTGGAGAGAAAAAGAGTTGGGGACAGGAGATCTGGGATGGATAGATCCCATCCTTCTCAGTACATATAGTTACCGGTGGCAGATCCCCTGGCCAACAAAACAAATGAACAATGAAAATGTTAACAAGTCCTTGAACTTAAAGTGACAGTGCAGGCGCAGTGGGCTCTCCATGAGGCAGACAGACCTATAGGGGCCTGCTTATCCTGATCGACAGTTGACCCAACATTTTATGACACAGTTCTGGGACACCAATAAGTTGCCATTTATGCAAGGGTGTCCGAAAATGGATGCAAATCGTTGAAACGGATCAAACTATATACCCAATTACCTTACAACAGATGAGTGAATCCGTTGAACATCTCCCCTGATGAAAGGCCTCATTTGGACTTGAAACGTTAAACGTTGGGCACTGGGACATTGAATATCATCCCCTTTCATTCCTGGACAACGGATTGTCTTATGTCATCATCCAAGCTATATATTCATTCATCTATGGTCAATCCTATGTTGAACTATTGACCATTTGATCCGTGACAGAGAAATGTTACTCAGTTTTACAATCTATGTTGTTCCTCTAATATAGAGTGACCGAGACATTTTAAATAAATATGACTTCTTTGATATAATTTGATTTTTGTGTGGTGTGTTGCTGCCTATTAAAGTCCCATCTAAGGGGGTTCTTTCCTTTTTTGATCAAAACACATTCTGCTACTCCTCCTGAGTATGGAGATACCACATGTCTGAGACTTTTTCACAGCCTGGCCACATGCAGAGGCTCAACATGCAGGGAGTGCCGTCAGGTATTCTAGGGACATAAATTACACATCTAATGTCATAACGACCTATCACTTTTTTAAGGCCCTGGAGCAGCAGGACAATGGAATTGCCCACAAAATGACCCCATTCTGGAAAGCAAACACCCCAACTAATAATCTATGAGCCATAATGAGTCTTTTGAATGGTTCATTTTTTCCAGTAGTTTTTGGAAAATGTGGGAAAAAACTGAAAACGCTTTTTTTTACACAAAGTTGACCATTTATAAGATATTTCCAACACATAGAATATACATAGCAAAAATGACACCCCAAAATACATTCTGTTATTCCTCCTGAGTATGGTGATACCACATGTGTGAGACTTTTACATTTCCTGACCACGTACAGAGGCCCAACATTGAACTAGTACCTTCAGGCGTTCTACAAGCATAAATTACACATCTCATTTCTCAACTACCTATTACACTTTTGAAGGTCCTGGAGCACCAGGACAATGGAATTGCCCACAAAATGACCCCATTTTGGAAAACAAACACCCCAATGTATAATCTATGAGGCATAATGAGTCTTTTGAACATGTCATGTTTTTCCAGTAGTTTTTGGAAAATGTGGGAAAAAAATGAAAACGCTTTTTTTTTACACAAAGTTATCCATTTATATGATATTTGCAATACATAGCATGTACACAGCAAAAATTACACCCCAAAATACATTCTACTACTCCCCACGAGTAAGGCGATACCACATGTGTAAGACTTTTACACAGTCTGGCCACATACAGAGGCCTAACATTGAACTAGCACCTTCAGGCGTTCTACAAGTACAAATACAAATTACACATCTCATTTCTCAACCACCTACCTATTACACTTTCACAGGTCCTGGAGGACCAGGACAATGGAATTGCCCACAAAATTACCCCATTTTGGAAAGCAAACACCCCAATGTATAATCTATGGGGCATAATGAGTCGTTTGAACATGTCATTTTTTTCCAGTAGTTTTTGGAAAATGTGGGAAAAAAATGAAAAACGCTTTTATTTTTACACAAAGTTGTCCATTTTTAACATATTTCCAACACATAGCATGTACATAGAAAAAATTACCCCCCAAAATACATTCTACTACTCCCCCCGTGTATGGGGATGCCAAATGTGTGAGACTTTTACAGGTTAAGTTTACACATGGGTGTGACGGTCACTGACAGATGACTGGCGATTGTCACCGATGGGTGACTGGCGGTGGTCACTGATGGGTGATGGGTGTCTGGCGGTGGTCACTGATGGGTGACGGGTGTCTGGCGGTAGTCATTGATGGGTGATGGGTGTCTGGCGGTAGTCACTGATGGGTGACGGGTGCCTTGCGGTGGTCACTGATGGGTGACGGGTGTCTCCCGGTGGTCACTGATGGGTGACGGGTGTCTGGCGGTAGTCACTGATGGGTGACGGGTGTCTGGCAGTAGTCACTGATGGATGACGGGTGACTGGCGGTGGTCACTAATAGGTAATGGGTGACTGGCGGTGGTCCCTGATGGGTGATGGCTGTCTGGTGGTGGTCATTGATGGGTGATGGGTGACTGGCGGTGGTCACTGATGGGTGACTGGTGATGGTTACTGATGGGTGACTGGTCATGGTCACTGAAGGGTGATGGGTGACTGGCGGTGGTCACTGATGGGTGAGGGGTGACAGGCCATGGGTGACTGGCGGTGGTTACTGATGGGTGACGGCCATGGTCAGTGATGAGTGACAGGCAACAGGCTATGTCAGTGTTGGGTGACAGGCCACTGATGTGCCGGTTGACACATCACGGTAATTGATGGGTGACGGGTGATACGCCACAGTCACTGATGGGTGTTGGGTGACAAGCCACGGTCGCTGATGGGTGACGGGTGACATTCCACGGTCACTGACGGGTGACACGCCACGGTCAGTGATGGGTGACGGGTGACACGCCACGGTCACTGATGGGTGACGGGTGACACGCCACGGTCAGTGATGGGTGACGGGTGACAGGCCACGGTCACTGATGGGTGACAGGTGACACACCACGGTTAATGACGGGTGACGGGTGACAGGCCACGGTCACTGACGGGTGACGGGTTACAGGTACACTTTATGATGACAGGTGCACTTTATGGGGGCATATGGGGTGACTGTTGGGGTGACAGGTGCATTGGGGGGTGCAGTAACTCACTGATCCCAGCTCTTCTTTCCTCACACTGGACACTTCGGGGAAGTGCCATTTGTGATCAGCCGTGACTTCGTGGTAAACAGCCATGCCCAATGGCCACGCCCAATGGAACGGCCGGACACTAATTACAGGCACCTGAACTTTCTCTTTATATATTCATAACACGTCACTACGTTCGGCTTGGTCGTACGATCGTGTAGTGCATGTCAGTATGCTAAATACAACAGCCAACATACGATTTGTGCCATTCGTTTGTAAGATCGTTGAACCGTGTGTATGAGGCATTAGTCCGTAGGGTTCAATATTGAGTTGGCCAACCCTTTGCAGCTATAACAGCTTCAACTCTTCTGGGAAGGCCGTCCACAAGGTTTAGGAGTGTGTCTATGAAAATGGTTGACCATTCTTCCAGCCGGGACAGCCTTTCCAGAAGAGGTGAAGCTGTTATAGCTGCAGAGGGTGGGCCAACTCAATATTGAACCCTATGGACTAAGACTGGAACGCCATTAAAGTTCATGTGTGTGTAAAGGCACGCGTCCCAATACTTTTGGTAATATAGTGTATGTCAGTATAACAATTGCAAAGTAAAGATACTTGAAAACTTTGTTTATAAATAACACAAAAAATATACAAAAAAAAAGATTACAGAAACATTATCAGGCTACAGTCCCTGCCTGAAATTGCAACAGTCCTTATAAACCATCATGTTTCCTAGTCCAAAGGTACATCTCAAGTAACAGATAGGACAGTAGTAGTGGATTCTACCAATGGAGTCCAGAGTTTGTGAAGTTTTTTACGGCAACTCCTAGGCTCGTAAGTCAGTTTGTACAATGGGATGGCTTGATTGACCAGAGCAAGCTAAGAGTTCAATGTAGGAGGTGCCTGTAATTTCCAATGCATAGCTATAGCTATAGATTTTTTGGCATAAAACAAAACCAAATGTAGAAAGAGTTTTGTGTATTGGGTAAGACTATCATCATCTATATAACCAAATAAGCAATATTCGGAGATTACAGATATAAGGGACTTGAGTAAGTGAGCTAAGGAATGCGGTGACTTTAGACCAAAAGGCCCGAATAGGTGGACATGCCCAGACCATGTGATTAATCGTGCCATCCGCCCGAGGAGCGCTTAGAGCAAACAGTGGATGATAAATTACCTAAACGGAAGAGCAATAAAGAAGTTTGGTCAAACATGTTATATTATGCAATGGTTTTGCACAGAGCTGCCTTGATCCTCTTCTTCTCCTATGTAAAGTGCCCCCACAGCAAGCTGCTTGCAGTGGGGCACTTGTGCATGCTCACTTCAGAGCTCGCTCTGTGTGTCCATTGACACACAGAGCACGGCTCGCCCTTCCCCACCGCGCGCTCTCCTCTTCTCTCCTCTTTGGCTGTGATTGATAGCAGCAGGAGGCTCCAGCTGCTGCCTCCCTGACCAGTGAGGAGGGAGCGAGCTGAAAGAGCCACTGCTCTTGTGCACATTGCTGGATCGAGATCGGGCTCATGTAAGTATTTAGGGGAGCTGGGGATGCATGGAGGAGGTTTTTCTACCTTAATGCATAGAATGCATTAAGGTAAACAGCACTGTACCTTTAGTACCACTTTAAGGAGTTTATAAGAACTAAATTTAAGAGAGGTAGAAGACCTCCAGAGCTGCTTCATCTACTCAAGAGCTGCCCTAAGGACACCACCTGGCCACCAGCCCTGATATCTTAACACCAGAGCACCCTGGCCACCTTTCTCCAAGAACTAAATTTAAAGACACTCTAAAAGCAAAGCTTTTTTTTTTCCTTTTGGACAGAGTAAGGGAGGGTTATAACCCTTGTCAGTTTTTTGCCATCTGTGTCCCATTGGGGAGATTACCCTTCACTTTCTGTCCTATAGTCAAAACAGAAAGTGGGGGGAAATTCCTCCAAAGTGAAGGAATCCCTGATTGTCACCAGGGTCACCAGTAGTGGGGGCTAGTGATTCCATTTGAAAATTTCCTCTCTATCACTTTTCTGGTGCCAACCCAAAATTCGTTATTGTCTTTCTATCTCACTCAGTGATAATGGTAAACAGGACAAATAGATGGGGTGAGTCACAGACTGCAATAAAAAACTGATGGTGTTCTAATCCCTCTACTCTATCCAATTAAAAAAAAAAAGATTTGCTTTTAGTTATACTTTAATCATTTTTTTTTCTTACTGCTACTATGGTCCTGAATGCAATTCCTCTTCTTTGCAGCAAAGAATTTGCTAGCGTGCCAAAGTCAATAGAAGAGATTTGGAAAATAACCCTACATGCCTTTGCTTGGGTGATGTGGACAATTCTATGTTGTCATTCACAACACCTGGGGGTAAAGGGTTGGGGGGGCTGGTCAGGTCTTGCCTCTTACCTGACTAGCAATGAGGAGCTGGGTTATCAGAGATAAAAATGCTAATAACCAGTATGTAATAATGCTTCCCAATAATCATAGCCTCTAAAGTGGCCGCACATAGTGACAACAATGCAGTGATGTCACTGCAAGGGGTTTACATTGTCTCCCTACTAGAGGAGATAACTCTGAATGGTGGGATCACCAAATAGTTCTTGTAGAAAGGTTTTTGTTCTTTTTTTTTTTTAACAAAAACTATACAGCATGGTTTTGACTATATACTTATTTTTTTCTATGCTTTTTTTTAAGTTCTTACTACTACTAAATAGCAGATCCCAAGCCAGCTCTTGGCGGGAATCTATCATTTAGTGGCAGTAGCATTACCTATGCTAAATGACAGATCCCAACTGGCTGGTGTTTGTGAACAAACCAACCAAGGTTCTAGGGTGATGTCTTTGAGCAAGTATGGTCCTATCCATATTTGGTTAAGGATGTCGCCCAGGACCCTTGGCCAGTTTGAATAACTACTGTATACTAATGTACCCCATTCCCCTGAGTTGTGCTTACTGGAGGATCCCCTTATTAAAATACCAGGCTGGTTTGTTTGTCAGTTCTCTGAACTGCGAACAGGCTAAGTTCAGGTCAAATTCACGTTCACCTCAAACTCATCCCTACTTGTGTAGATATGAGTTCTGATATCAATGCTAAACTGTAGACTGGGGAATTTAAAGGGGTGGAACAAGGCAGCCAACCTAGTGAAAAAGCAATATATTGATCATATTTAATGAATTAAACTATCATAAATTAAATGTGTGATTGCCAGTGTCGACGGCCACTTCCATCCTGATATTAAAAAAAAAATTAAACTGGCATACTATACATAATTGGGATAAACTGATTTACCATATGTACCATAGTTCATCGACCTAGGGGTTACTTTAATGACACCCAATTTGATGAATCCAAAGCCAAAAGGAGAAGGCCAAGATAGACTGTTTCGTGTTTTAATAAAATGACTATGGTCTGTGACCCAACATCAGAAAAACACTAAAACATGTTTTTGCAATTTTGTAACATGTAGGTCATAACACGTCAGGAAATTTCAAAGGCAAAGTTTAAATTTGTGCTTTTTATCTTTGTACTCTAAAATTAGCATCATTTAAGTCTCTGTTCCAGCATTTTCAAAAGCAGTTCTCCACAAACCTGCACCAGCTTGAACTTTTATTTTATTGGTTTCCCAAATGTTCCATCGTAGAACAGACACCTCTCTGAAAGAGGTCTGTCCCTGAACAATTAGGTTAGGTACATGTGATTTTTAACTAAAAAGGGTTTATTACAAATGAAAGTGGAATTTCACCTCTGAGATTGTTTTTCAGAATAGGTGTATTTAAGTAGTAGTGAACACTAACTGGATAACATTTAGTTTGCTGTAGTGCTGTGTAACATATCATGTACATCTTTCAGAAAATATCTGTATATATTTTGTTGCATCTCAGTACTGCTGATTTCCTGCTGCTTCTTTGCAGCCACTTATGATCTATATGTCAGTTGCATATAATTGCTCAGGGGCGGCTTCCTGATAGTGACAATGGGGGAACATGTGCAATGAGCATCTTTTATAATTTAACCACTTGCTTACTGAGCACTTAAACCCCCTTCCTGCCCAGGCCAATTTTCAGCTTTCAGCGCTGTCACACTTTGAATGACAATTGCGTGATCATGCAACACTGTACCCAAATTAAATTGTTACCATTTTTTCACACAAATAGAGCTTTCTTTTGGCTGTATTTAATCACTGCTGGGTTTTTTATTTTTTTGCGCTGATGAGGCTGCACTGATGGGCACTGATAGGCTGCACTGATGGGCACTGATAGGCGGCACTGATAGGCACTGATAAGGCGGTATTGATGGGCACTGAAATGTCCCACTGGTGGGCACTGATGAGGTGGCACTGGTGGGCACTGATGAGGTGGCACTGGTGGGCACTGATAGGTGGCACTGATGGGAAATGATAGGCTGCACTGATGGGCACTGGTAGGCTACACTGATAGGCATTGATAAGGCAGCACTGATGGGCACTGATAGGTGGCACTGGTGGGCACTGATAGGCGGCACTGATGGGAAATGATAGGCTGCACTGATGGGCACTGATAGGCTGCACTGATAGGCATTGATAAGGCAGCACTGATGGGCGCTGATAGGTGGCACTGGTGGGCACTGATGAGGCGGCACTGGGCAGTGATAGGTGGCACTGAGAGGTGGCACAGATGGGCACTGATGAGGGGCACTGATGGTTGGCAGTGATGGGTGGCACAGATGGACACTGATGGGTGGCGCTGATGGGCACTGGTAGGCGACACTGATAGGCAGCACTGATAGGTGGCACTGATGGGCACTGGCTGGCAGCACTGATGAACACTGATAGGTGGCACTGGTGGGCATTGATAAGTGACACTGGTGGCACTGGTGGGCACTGGTAGGCAACACTGATATGCACCTGTAGTTGGCACTAGTGGGCACTGCATAGCAGCAGTGCCTCTCCCTGGGACCAATGTCCCTCTGTCAGAAGCCGTGATCTGCTTTTTTCCCCCTCACGCTGAGAAAAAAAGCTGATTACTGATCTTTTGTTTACATCACGTGATCAGCTGTCATTGGCTCGGGATCGGCCCTTTACTCCAATCTGTGATCAGCCGAGTATCATTGACCGCAAGTAGCTCATGCACGCAGAGGTGTAACTACAACCTTCAGGGCCCCAATGCAGAAGAAAGCAGGAGTGGAGGTAATGTATGCCAACATCCCAAATTTTACCATAAATAGAAAAATGACCCTCCAAAAGAAAGAACTTTGAGGCATACCCGGATTGGAGATATATGGACACCAAGGATCGTATAATTCTTAAGTATTTATTATAGACATAACATCATAAAAAATAGGCCACATAGCCCAGATATATACACTGATAAATAGACCATCACATGGACAAGACATGACAGAACAAAACGAGACAAAAATGTTGGCAATAAACCACTGTGCTAAAGCATATGGTGAAGGGAGAACCCCCACGGTTGGAAAGGCTGCAAGAACATCCAACACGTTTCAAGGCAGCTGATGGGCTCTTCTTCAGGGATGTTTACATTTGGGGTTCTACAATATACAAAATTGCAATAAGTAACATAATAACACAGCATTTTAAATGTGTACAATACATGGCTTAGAATGGAGAGAGTAATATGCATGTAACTAACTGTTTGGGCTAAGCAGACCAGGTAGGCACCATATGGTCCTCTCTGAGTAATAAAGAGAGGTTAGATCTTCACGCTATGTCAAAGTTGATTGTATTTGAGAATTTTAATGAGAAATTATTTTTCCTAAGGAGAGCTTACTCATGCCATACAAGTAAGGGCTGAGCCGGACGCTGAAAAAAGAGGAGGGGGAGAGAAAGTTGTGGTACAACCGATGAGCGTGCCGCTTATTGTTGTTGCCGCTCAGCATCGGCGTCAAGCCGAGAGGGTGGGCTCGGAGAGGTGTGTCCCAAATATGAGCAGGTTCACTGTGTGAACAATAAAGAAGTAAGTATTAGAATATTTCAAAGGACCAAGATAACCAGATATAGATGCAGAATGCATCTAAATATATAAGCGATCCATGTTAGGCAATATCCCTCATTTGTTCATTTTAACTCATTATATAGTAACATGGCTGACTCCTCAAATTTATTATATTTGATAAGAGACACACTCGCAGAGGAATCACTAATAAAGTATCCAAGATAAGAGTTCAGAAGGTACCCTATGATTCACCATTATGGTACGGCGACCCCCCCGTGTATATGTGTATGTGTGCATGTGTGGTCTGACCTTACATCAGTGTACAAACATGTTCAAGTCCACCAGAGGCAGAGGTCTGCCACCCATCTTGATCATATTGGGTGGGGGAGGGAAAATCGTCAAATAAAAAGGGGAGCCAAAGCACAGACGAGTTCCAGATCAGCTGCAAAGGAGAGAAGGGGGGGAGAGAAGGACCCACAAAGGGCATTAGGAGTCACAGGGTTGCCAAGATAGCAAAATCAGTGTGGATAATGGGGGAAAGGGCAGGGAGTAAAGACCAAAAGAAGCCACCTGTCACTAAGCTGTCCATGGGTGCTGGAAAGAGGGAGTGCAGTATGGTGACTGCACAGAGGAGCTTAGCCCTAGATAAATACCGTCCAACCGCACTAAAGCAGACCTGTGCTAGTTCTGGTATATAAACCCACCTGGGTTACTTGGATAACCAAGGGGATGGTGGGCCAGCCAATAGGGTCTGATCTGACAGTTTAGACTCCACCTCAGTCTCAATGGACGTGAGGGAGAACTGAAAGGTATTGCCTTTCAAAGGGGAGGAGCAGTCTACCACGCTCACTATCCCCGGCTGCACATGCGCATAAAGGGCCGGTGGCAGGACAGGGGAGAATAGGGGGGAAGGGGCGGGGGTGTGTACACGGTCCTGCAGAGACAGCGGACCTGAAAGAGGACTGTAAGGAGCTGCGTCATGAGAGGGAGGGATGTGGAAGGTCACTTCTTCATCCTCCAATCACTGAGCCTGGATGGAGCGCCAGCCAGTGCCTGAGGGAGAGAGGAGAGGGAGGGAGAGGAAAAAAAGGGCCCCAATGCAGGAAACCACAAAGGGTCTCCCTGATCTCTGAGGCCCTTTATTACGGTCCCACAGTGGCCCCCTTTCTGCCATCTTGATGCCTCTGCACAGTGGTCGAACACCATGGTCCAGTTGCAAGTGCAACCTTTGTGACCCTGGTAGTTCCGCCACTGTGTTCTACCTGTATTTAGGTACTGCCATAAATGTTATGGAATTTACCAGCATTTAGACCTGCACTCCCAGCTTCCGCCAGACTTTTAAACAGGATGTTTCTGACAGGCTCAGCGAGCAGACCCTGAGCAGATCACCCATGACAGGAGAACCAGCATACCCATCACCGACCTCAGAAATTGGGGCCACTCAGGCAGCGGCGGTTATCATTACCAGCAGGGCCAGCGCAAGGATTTTTGAGTACACAGGCATGTGTGCATTTTGGTGCCCGGCCACTTCACCGTCCTCCTGTGACCCCTCTCCCCTCCACAATACAACTCTCCCCACCGTCTACAGCTGTGCTGAGACCTCCTTCACATTATGCCCGTATTTGTGATGCGGTGTAACGTTAAGGACGTCTCTTCAAATTCCCCCATAGCAGTGGGTGTCAACTTAAAGACTTCCCAAACGCAGGTTGTAAACACAGTGTTGCACCAGATCGTATGATCAGAAGTACCACGCGATCCGTCTGCTCTGCGTTGCTGTGCCCATTCAAATGAAAGGGCTGGATATGTATATTTTTGAGGTGAACTGCTCATTAATGTCACCAGAATGTACCTGTTTTCTTATTGTTCAATAAAAAACCTGTTTGATTAAAAAACAAATGAAGGGGCTGAAACCACACAGGAAGGCACAGTGTGTTCCTTTGTGATTTGTGGTGTGAACTGGCCCTGAGTCCTGGAGCCCAGTACTGAACAAGGTCCTGGTACACGGCTCCACTAACTTGCCTAGGGCAAGGGTACTAGTGTGGGCTCCTGGGAAGATTGACTGAATCTCTAGCAAGCTGCCTGGGATTCCAAACACCACAATTGTTCCCTCAATAGCAGCCAGCATCTCTTTGAAGAAGGGGCAAACTGTCAAAGAACAATAATTGCAGCGATTTTGGGGAGGGGGTGGGGGTTAGAGGATGCTGTATGTGGTAGGGGGCACTTTGGGATGGCAGAGGATTTGTGCTAGAAGGGGGGTTGAATATAAAATCCACCCCAGCACATGGTCTCTCCCTTCCCAAAGTGCACCCTACCACATACAGGATCATCCGCCACTGCTTGCACGGGAGGATGTCTATTGATGCCCCCCCCGGTAATTAAGGCCTGCAATGTAGCCTATGTAGCGCTGCCCTCTTGAGAGTTACTTAAGAAATCAATTCCCCCTTGGTCTCCAACACTTTGAGAGTCCTCCACCAACACTCTGGGTTCACTAATTTTGCAATGTTATTGTTAGTTCACACTGATATAGTAATTGAGACCACACCAACTTCTGAAGGTCAAGATGTTTACTTATTTCCAAAGGATAAAACTTTATAGCAGAAACTCACTTATTCAAATGCAATAAAAACAGTTAAAGTCACAATGAAGAATCATAAAGTATAAACTGAAATACTGTGTTAGATAATGGGAATTGATGAATAAAAATATTCACTTTCCCTTTAAACTTTCTTTAGCAACTCTATCCAATGTACGTTATCAATCTTACCATTGAGCTTAATCAAATATCCTGCAGTCAGAGAAGGTACAGAATGTAAGAATTATCAACTTGTTGAATCAATACACGTTGATGAATTTTCTATATTCAAATATATGTAGTTATGACTTCTAGGTATATTGATACCACACAATAGGATGTATACAATGTTAATATAACTCTATAGCAGTTCAGTTATATTCTCAAACATAAACCCACAACATTAATATGTAACTGTATAAATTCTCCTGTTCTGATTCAGAGAGTTCTTTAAAGTGGAGTTCCACACTGTTTTTTGTTTATTAAAAGTCATCAGCTACAAAAAGTGTAGCTGCTGACTTTTAATAAACAGTAACTTACCTGTCTCCCGGTCCAGCGACGGCTGCTCCCGAAGCATCGCTCGTCTCCCCACTCCTCCCGTTGGCCCCGCCATTCCTAGTGTGGGCACCCGGCCCGTCTTCACGGCCGGGCACCCACTGCGCATGCGCGAGTATAGAGGGTATACAACCACTTTAAGTCCCTTAATTTAACCTGGTATCAGCCTTTTGCAGAACAGCAGAGCTCAGTCAAGCCATGGGAGAAGCAACACAATGACTCAATAAGCTGTGCTGTAGCATATAGGAGGAGAGAACAGAGGGATGAGGGAGCTGCTTCTCATTTCACTGTGCAGTCACAGTCTGGATGAAGGGGGGGGGGGGGGTTGCAAGACCTGTAGGTATTTCTAAACTGCACTTCTCTACACTACACTCAAAATTGGATGGGCAGAAATACAAATCTTTTAGTGGGTAAAAGAGTTTTCATATATGTATTTATTTGTGTATTTAGCCGTTTGCCTGAAGTTCAGATTTTAAAAAGAAATACATTTCAGAAAGATTTCTTAGGTATTTAACATTTGATAATTATAAATGTATAATTTACTCAGAATTCTCTATCTTATTTAATTTTATTGTGCTTCTAAATATAATCCTTTATATATATCACTATATTGAACATTTTTATGTTGTTAAAATATATATATAGGACTCAAATGTCTTAATTCTCTTATGACATTGTATTGTCTACTACCATACCTTTTCCTGTTGTAGACCATTATTGCCAAATGTGTTGTGATTTATGATATGTTACTTTTAGAGCTCATTTTCAGCTTATTAATGCAGGGGGGAAAGGTGGCACATGCAAGCATTAAAGCAACGGGAGTCATGTAAATAAAGGTCAGGGGTCATAGAAGGCTTAAGATGGACCCCCTTTTGTCAAGAGGCTTAGGTTTCATGCACTAGTTAAATGTCAACCAAGCTCCAAATTCTTTTTGATGTAATCAATAGTGAAAGTAAAGCCATCAAGTAAACATTATGATTCCTAACTAGAATCATGTGCTGTACGAAAAAAAGAAAAAAACGGCTTTTTGGATCAAGTTTAAAGGAAATTGATGGTTGGAAGATATAAATGGAAAAAAAAATTGCCATTTGCCATTTGCTCTGCTAGAGATTTTAAATTAAAAGGACCAAAAACTTTATGTAAGGTCCTTCTGCAAGAGGAGCATGAAAATTAATTAATAGAAAGGCTTTCATCTTTTGTTGATTTCTAATAATCTTACCTTCGGTTCATGAGGGGATTCAGGAGATTATGAGGCTTTCCTTGGCGCGGTGACTTTGAAGAACCCCAGGAAGTATGTGAGAACAGAGAAAAACATGTTAGAGCATGTTCGGATAATATTTCTAAAACAAAAGGGGTGCAATAGAAAAAAAAATGAAAGTAGCTCCTAGTATTTGAAGTCTATATGGATAATCTATTTATGCAGTGCCTCATTATAAAGTAACCCCTTACTATCCAATATACTAGCCAAATTGGCAGCCTGAATGATGTACAGCCACTCTTCCTTAGTTGTACATTGCTTTTCTTTCAGCCATCTTGCAGCGGCCCTCAAAATCTTTGGTGTCCCCTGGTCAATAGAGATCAAAAGCTCAGAAGACATGAAAGGGATAGGTTAGGTTTTGACTTTACCACTTTTAAGTCACTATTTGCACGGCCAAATTTTGATCCATGTTTGGCAGGCTTGTGACAACCACTTTAACCTACAGGTAAGCCTATGATAAGGCTTACCTGTAGGTGCCCTGCATATCTCCCAAACCTGCATGGTCTAGGAGATATGCAGGGTAGTAAATGTGCCGATGTAATTTCGGTAAATGCGCAGTGAAGAAACAGCCTCCATGCCGTTTCTTCACTGTGATCGTGCCGTGACTGGCGTTAAGCGACTCTGGCCAGTCACAGAGCTGGAGTCACGGCCCTTAAAGGAAGAGGGGCTGAAGATGGACGCTGCCTGCATAGGGGACAGCGCTGGACATTGCAGGCTTTGTTTGCAGGTAAGTGCCACATAATGGACTACTATACGATGCATAGTAGCCCATTATGCATCTACTTTGGAGGGGAATGTAGAGGAAGTAAACCCCATCTGGGTTTACTTTCTCATTTAAGTGCACTTCAATCTGGCCTATGCGAGAATTGATGGAGTGGGAGCAGGTACTTGTCAAACATGGTAGCCACTATGGGTAAAAAAAAGTGTTAGAAACTGGGGTGGGGATTTGAATAAATATCACTTTTACTTTTGAGTGAAGGTACACTTTAACCACTTGCTGCCCAGCCTCCGCTAATATACAGCGGCAGGTCGGCTCAAATCGCTGTACCGGTACGGCGGTTTGATTATGGGACATTGCGGTGCGCCATCGGAGCCAATGCACATGGCCGACAGCTGCGATGTCCGCCGCTCACCCGCGATCACTATTAAGATTGTAAGACCGCGCTTCCCCTAAGTATTAAAAATACATTACACCCGCAATCACTTCTCAGAGAGCCAGAATGGAGATCTGTCAATGTAAACAAACAGAACCCCGTTCTGTCAAGGGAGTAGAGAGAGATTGTCTGTTCCTAGTGATCAGGAACAGCGATCCCTCTCCTCCTCCAGTCAGTCCACCCCCCCACAGTTAGGAAGTACCTCCCTAGGGAACACTTAACCCTTTTTTTCACCACTAGTGTTAACCCCTTCCCTGCCAGTGTCATTTATACAGTAATCAAGCATTTTTATAGCACTGATCGCTGTATAAATGTCACTGGTCCTTCAAAAGTGTCCAATCTGTCCGCCGCAATACCGCAGTCCTGCTAAAAATCGCTGATCACTGCCATTGGTAGTAAAAAAAATAATAATAAAAATGCTATAAATCTATCCCCTATTTAGTAGACACTATAACTTTTGTGCATGCCAATCAATATATGCTTATTGCAATTTTTTTACCATGGATATGTAGAAGAATAAGAATTGGCCTAAACTGATGAAGAAATTTGTTTTTTTACTTTTTTTTTTGGATAGTTATTATAGCAGAAAGTAAAAACTATATATTTTTTTCAAAATTGTCAGTCTTTTTATAGCGAAAAAAATAAAAAACTCAGAGGTGATCAAATACCACCAAATGAAAGCTCTATTTGAGGGGAAAAAAGGACATCAATTTTTTTTGGGTACAGTGTCGCGCGACCACGCAATTGTCAGTTAAAGCAACCCAGTGTCGTATCGCAAAAAATGGCCTGGTCATTAAGGGGGTAAATCCTTCCGGGGCTGAAGTGATTAAGGCCAAACAAAGCAGCTACCTACTCAGTAGAAGATTACTTAATGAGATACTAGCAGTAGAATTCTTAGTGGGGTGTTTAGGGTTCCAGCATAGAGTCCTTTCTGGGCTTGGATCTTCACTCCTCTGTTTCGCATTACAGTGCCGGAGGAGTGATATGTTGTCAGAACCCTGGGGTAAAGATATTAAAACTGAATTTTAAGTGAGGTGGTTCTTTAGACTCATTAGCACTCATTAGCATAGAGACTGCTTGGATAAAAGATAAACCAATCTTCAGCATTCTATAAGTCCAACTGAAAGAGAGAAACTACAAATACTAAGAACAGAACAAACACAAACTGCCACAGACAGCATAGTAGTAATAGACTCCTTTAAACAAAGGCAGTTGTTGTGTATTCAAAAGGTTTTTCTGAATTGTGATCAGTCAGAAACACGGTTAACTAAAATATGAACCACGGCTAATTTATGTTTTGTTAAAAATGAATAAAAATGAGGGCAGAGCCATAAAAATAATTTGATGTCAAGTGCATCTGCCGGTATTAAAAGTTAGTAATCTGGCCCATGTTGCCTACATATGCCTTCAGAAGTCAGTCTGAGTGGCCTGGATACCCCATACCCCATGGTATGCTGATATTCAAAGTTCAATGTCTTTTTCAGAGTCAGGGACTGTCACATACCCATCTGTTCTTCTTCTTGTCATTAAGGCAGTCCATGCTAGAGATGGGCCAGTAGGGAGTTGAAAAAATCGGCAAGCTCTCAACACTACCATAACTGACAGACCTTGCATAGCAGAATGACCTGGGTTTCAGTGAACCTTAGACAGTAAAATCTCTAAAAACAGGTACTTGCATAATATTTTTGGTGCCAGTCATTTTTTTCATTTTCTTAGTGTTATTGACTAAAAATTTGAAGTGGATACCAGGCCTTCAGTAAAAGTAAACCAAATGTGTGTTAGAACCTTGGGGTCAGCATTTCTGGAATGCTGGATTCTCTGGTTGACAAGACAGCAGGTAAAAGATGGGACAGTGATACTGAGACTGCAAGCAGGAATATACAAAACGTGATGTAACCTTCCTTGTGACCTAGAGTTGCTTAGATTACAAAGGTCTGTGCTTACTTCTCAACAGATGAGAAAGAGGGGCACCTTTTCGAACAAAGTCTGTAAGCAAAGGGCACACACCTGTTATGCCCCGGTTACATGGACCTTGAAGAAGTAATACCTCTGCCAGCCAATTGTGAGTAAACCCTTATTTTATTTAATAACGCATATTTATTCTGAAATGCCTTATATACAACACAGAACAAAGAACATTTCAAAAGATGGCATACAACCTAAAGTAAACAGTAGCTGTACCCTTAATAACATCTCTCACAGATGAAGAAAATAAAGAGAACATTTTGTGCCAATTTATTACATTTCTATGGGTACTTCAAATGATCTAGTGTGTTTTAAAAAGACATCTATTTTTAAATAAGGCCAGAAGGGCTAGAACATTGAAAAAATAAGCATAAAAAGACTATAAGAAATCATATATTTTCCTTTTATTTATTTTTCCAATACATCTGGCACACATAGCGCTGAAGGGATTCATAGCTTTTTGCCTAGAAATGTCCCCTAGGCCTGTGTATAGACAAAAATTAAGCTTGTAAATAGCTGTCAGATTCATATTCTTCAACAATGACTCACGGTAAAAATAATCATCTTATAGCTGCCTGTATGGATGAAAAAGGGAAAGCCGTAAATCAACGAGGCAAAGCCAGAGAAAAAAAAAAAACAACACTCTTCTTGCTGAATGTACGGCACCACGTTGGCGATGAAGTGCAAAAGACAATGATGACTGTATCTGACTTATGTCTTAATACCCTAATTCATGTCATGAAACGAGTTTGGTCGTGCAGGAGGTTTAGTAGCTGGTTAAAATATGCTGACAGTTAGAGGAAACAAGGGTTTTTAATCTTACCATAAATACCTTGCCCAAGGCTCTTCAACCCTACTGCTAAACCGTACAAAAATTAAGAAATCTGTCAAGGTTTTTTTGTCAAGGGATATCCTCAACCTGGGAGTGGAAGTGAGATCTCTGTTTGTTTAGAAGCTCTCTCTAAGTGTAAAGTAAATGTGTCGTGTTTGTTTATTGGAGGCAACAAAGATATTGGTGGATTACACCATTAGGGAGAAAGTATAAGCACCCCATCTATCATCATGGGTTTGCTTGACTTAAACTGAATTCATCTAAAGTAACAGAACCTAATGCAAATATGCCTGCAGAGGTATTTTAAAAGCTTGTTAAATCCAATATGTAAGTTGATCCAATAATAAAGGTATCTTTAATAATTTGTGTGACTTTCTATGTTATTAACGAGCAAGAGTAGAAGACTCAGCAAAGAGGCAAAGATGAATCCTGTGAAAAGATTCTTCTTAGTAATTTCTTATAGCTCTTTCTTCAAAATAAGTTTCTTTAGTTTTTTACAGTATTGCTAAAAACACAGACAGTCTCAGAACAAGCAGTTCTACTGTTGCCAGCGTTTTTTTTTAAATGTGTCAACTGTTGTGTGACCCCCTAATGTCCCGTGAGTCGTGCCTGACCAAGGAGCGTTAACACCAAAGACCATTGATCTACTGCATATCTTACCCATGGAACTCGGAAGCCCACTCATAGCTGCAGTCCCGAAATTGGGATTGAGCTCTTACATGGTCTCATTCTCAATAATAGTTCTTGAAGCCCCTCAAAGGGGTGCCTAGCAGCAGAAAACTTTGATTGACTTGACAAAGTTTGTTTTAAGTAGACAAAGTTTCTATAAGTGGCTGATTTTGTTAACTGAAGTAAAGACAACTGTTTGCTTGCATTTTTGTTTCCTTGGTCACTTTTCCACTAACACACCTGCAGGATGCAAGGTTGGAATTTTTCAGTTCTTTTTAAACCCCTTTACAGCCTAATTGCTCTGCATTCATACAGGGATATTTCAAGGAAATATTTTTTTTCACAAGCAGTTTTCTTGTAATGTTTCCGATTTGTAATAACTACTTATGTGTACAGACAGCTAATTTGTTCATTACCTTGCAGTCTGTTTTCTGTTTAACCACTTCCTTACTGGGCACTTAAACCCCCCTCCTGCCCAGACCAATTTTCAGTTTTCAGCGCTGTCGCATTTTGAATGACATTTGCGCGGTCATGCGACGTTGTACCCAAATAAAATTTGCGTCCTTTTTCTCCCACAAATAGAGCTTTCTTTTGGTGGTATTTGATCACCTCTGCGTCATTTCTGATCGCCGCTATAAACAAAAAAAAGAGCGACAATTTTGCAAAAAAGAACAATATTTTTTACTACAGTTTTGGCCGATATATATATTTTTCTACATATTTTTGGTAAAAAAAAATCGCAATCGGCGTATATTGATTGGTTTGCGCAAAAGTTATCGGTTTACAAACTATGGGAATTGATTTATTGCGTTTTTATTATTTTTTTTTTTTTTACTAGTAATGGCGGCGATCTGCGATTTTTATCGGGACTGCGATATTGCAGCAGAAATGTCGGACATTTTTTACACATTTTTGGGACCAATTTATACAGCAATCAGAATGTCCACTGATTACTGTATAAATGTCATTGGCAGTGAAGGAGTTAACCTGTAGGGGGCAGTGAAGGGGTTAACAATGTTCCCTCCCTGGGTGTGTTCTAACTGTGGGGGGGCGGGGCTGGTCGGGACATAACAGATCTAACTGATCCCAGTGACAGGGATCAGTAGATCTGGTATGTCCCCTGTCACAGAACGGAGAACCGCCATGTTTACATCGGCGGTTCCCCGTTCTGCAGCTCTGTAAGGCGATTGTGGGTCTCGAGCAGACATCGAGTCCGCCCGACCTACGGGCATGCCCGCGCAGCGTGCGGCAGCTGCGCGCGCCGCTGCCGCCAGGGGGCGCAGCAGGAGCGTGCACAGGAGACGACGTCCATGGACGTCATCCCGGCATTTCAGATCCGTGCTGGAGCCCTACTTCAGCAATATCGTGGATCTGTAGGGGTTAAAGGATAAGGTCACCTTTTAAAAAAAAATCATAAATGCACATTTTTTTGCAGGTGTGCATTTACTTTTATTTCATTTTTTTGTAGGAGCTTGGAAACCATCAGCAGATCGTGGGTGCAATGCAGGGCTCCTGCAGACTGTCAATGTAAGCTGTCTGCTCGTACCTCTTAGAAGCAAGCAGTTACACATTGACAGGATGAATCAATAAACTACCTAGAGCACTCAACAGCACCCTAATAGCTCATTGAGAACTGCAAGCCGCCAGATGCAAAGGCTAACAGTAGTTGTAGGTCATTCATTCACAGAGTTCTGCGGGCGGTGCCACACACAGGCTTGTTCTTTTCAAATACTGACAGCAGGAATGGGTAGAAGATCCCCGCCCCACTGTAAGGAGGGGGGGTGGTAGAGGAGTTGGCTGCAGGAGCAAAATTGGGAGGAACATGTTCCCAAAGTGATCTTATCCTTTAAAGTTCAGGTATGGCTTTTTTGCATATTTTTCCATTTACAGAAACCTTTTAATAAAGGAAGGCTGCATCTGTAGGGATTCTGCTATAAGCAGTAGCATCCCTATTCCAGATTTAGTACTGCTGATTAAAAAAAAAATAGGACAAGGTGCGCCAGACCTAAGTGCAGTATATCAGGCAACAGTTTATTAAAAACAAGGAGCCAAATGGGTACTCACAAATAATCTTAAGAAACAGGCATAATAACCGGCTGGGGAATGGACAGCTGTGTCACATATCTTTAGGCAATCCGGTGCTCAGATCCAAGGTGGAGCAGGAGGAAGGGATGGCTGGCCGGCCGGCCAGCTGTCTGTAACCAACTGTGCAGGATCGTGGAAAGCACAAGCTCCATGGACTGGAAGCCGGAAGTCCAGCGGAACCGGAAGTGACATCAGCAATCGTGTTGGCCAATAGGGTTTTTTTGTTTTTAGTACTGCTGGTTAGCCTCAGCTTGAATTGATAGTTCTGCTTTTTTTTAGGTTTTCTCTAAGTTCAAGTTATTGTGTACTTTTGCCTGCGGCTGTGGTGTATCTCTGGCAAGTATGGGAAGGTGCAGTAGCCAGTGGTGCATGCTAGGGAAGGTTATACATATTTAGGTGAACCTTGCCTTCCAGGCTTTGCCTGGGAGGGGGGGGGGGTGCATGTGTGTTCTTTGAACCTCCTAGGCTTGCTGACTGAAGCTTGGGACTTGAAGCTTGTACTACCTGCCTGGACATGTTTGCCTGGGAGCAGTGAAGCTGAACTCTACACTGGAACACTGGGGTAAGTTTGTCTGCCAAAGAGTGTTTAGAAGTGTAAGGACACTGCTGGAAGTATGGTGGCTTGTCCTATAAGTTTGGTGCTATTAGTGCTTTCAGTCAGAGGAATAAAGAGTGCTAATATGTCTTAAAGATCCTTTTCTGTATAGGTTGGGAGTGGGAATTTTTGTAGATTGCTCTTTGTTCTTTCAGGTTATGTGGCCCTTACCATGTTTCCCCAAAGTGTATTGATCTGAATAAACTCTATTATTCATCTAAAAGTGGAAATCATCATATATAAAATCTCAATATACAGTATCTCACAAAAGTGAGTACACCCCTCACATTTTTGTAAATATTTTATTATATCTTTTCCTGTGACAACACTGAAGAAATGACACTTTGCTACAATGTTAAGTAGTGTGTGTACAGCTTGTATAACAGTATACATTTGCTGTCCCCTCAAAATAACTCAACACACAGCCATTAATGTCTAAACCACTGGCAACAAAAGTGAGTACGCCCCAAGTGAAAATGTCCAAATTGGGCCCAAAGTGTCAATATTTTGTGTGGCCACCATTATTTTCCAGCACTGCCGTAACCCTCTTGGGCATGGAGTTCACCAGAGCTTCACAGGTTGCCACTAGAGTTCTCTTCCACTCCTCCATGATGACAACATGGAGCTGATGAATGTTAAAGACCTTGCGTTCCTCCACCTTCCATTTGAGGATGCCCAACAGATGCTCAATAGGGTTTGGGTCTGGAGACATGCTTGGTCAGTCCATCACCTTTACCCTCACCTTCTTTAGCAAGGCAGTGTTTATCTTGGAGGTGTGTTTGGGGTCGTTATGTTGGAATACTGCCTTGTGGCTCAGTCTCCGAAGGGAGGGGATCATGCTTTGCTTCAGTATGTCACAGTACATGTTGGCATTCATGGTTCCCTCAATGAACTGTAGCTCCCCAGTGCCGACAGCGCTCATGCAGCCCCAGATCATGACACTCCCATCACCATGCTTGACTGACAGGCTAACCCCCCACCCCTTCAACCTCTGCAGCAATGCTGGCAGCACTCATATGTCTATTTCCCAATGATAAACCTCTGGATATGATGCTGAGCACGTGCACTCAACTTCTTTGGTTGACCATGGCAAGGCCTGCTGTAAGTGGAACCTGTCCTGCTAAACAAAAAAATGTTTTGGCTATGGATACACTCTAAAATACATTATATTTCCCTTTAACCACTTGACCACTGGGCACTTAAACCCCCTTAACAACCAGACCAATTTTCAGCTTTCAGTGCTCTCACATTTTGAATGACAATTACTCAGTCATGCAACACTGTACCCAAATGAAATTTGCGTCCTTTTTTCACACAAATAGAGCTTTCTTTTGGCGATATTTAATCTCTGCTGGGTTTTTTATTTTTTGCGCTATAATTAAAAAAAGACAGAATTTTTTTTTAAAAAAATAAATTTTTCTTTATTTCTGTTATAACATTTTGAAAATGAGTAATTTTTCTTTATAAATTTTGGTCAAAATTTATACTGCTACATATCTTTGGTAAAAAAAAAAAAAAATAGTGTATATTATTTGGTCTTTGTGAAGATTATAGAGTTTACAAGCTATGGTGCCAATCACTGAATGTTGATCACACCTGATATACTAAGGGCCTATCTCATTTCTTGAGACCCTAACAAGCCAGGAAAGTACAAATACCCCCCAAATTACCCTTTTTGGAAAGTAGACATTCCAAGGTATTTAGTAAGAGGCATGGTGAATTTTTTGAAATTGTAATTTTTTTCCCACAAATGAAGATTTTTTTTTTCTTTTTATTTCTCACACCCAGCATATGCATACCACAAATTACACACCAAAGCACATTCTACTACTCATCCTGAGTATGGCGATAACACATGTGTGAGACTTTTACACATCCTGTCCACATACAGAGGCCCAACATGCAGGGAGCACCATCAAGCGTTCTAGGAGCATGAGTTACACATATAATTTCTTGACTACCTCTTGCACTTTTGAAGGTCCTGGAGCACCAGGACAATGGAAACGTCCAAAAAATGACCCCATTTTGGAAAGCAAACACCCGAACATATATTCTAGGAGGCATGATGAGTCTTTTGAACATGTCATTTTTTCCACAAGTTTTTGGAAAATGTGGAAAGAAAATTAAAATGCTTTTTTTTTTACACAAGGTTGTTAATTTATACAATATTTCTAACACACAGCATGTACCCAGCAAAAATGACACCCCACAAAATATTCTGCTACTCCTCCCGAGTATGGCGATACCACATGTGTGACACTTTTACACAGCCTGACCACATACAGAGGCCCAACATGCAGGGAGCACTGTCAGGTGTTTTAGGGGCATACATTTTAAATCTAATTTGACTACCTTTTACACTATTGTGAGGCAGTGTGCTGGCATGGATAGGCACTGTAGTGGCACGGATAGGCAGTGTAGTGGCATGGATGAGCAGTGTAGTGGCATAGATGGGCACTGTAGTGGCACGGATGGGCAGTGCAGTGGCATGGATGGGCACTGTAGTGGCAGGGATGTGTCATTGATGAGAACTGATGTGGTATGGATGAGCATGAATGAGGCAAAAATGAGCCATGGATGAGCCATGGATGGGGATAGATGAGCATGGATGGGGATGACTGAGCACGGATGGGGAGACTGAGCATGAATGAGGATGGATGAGCACGGATGGGGATGACTAAGCACGGATGGGGATGGATGAGCACGGATGGGGATGGATGAGCATGGATGGGGATGGATGAGCACGGATGGGGATGACTGAGCACGGATGGGGATAGATGAGCACGGTTGGGTGAGGATGGCTGGATAGGTGAGCATGGATGGGTGGGTGGCTGAGCATGGATGGATGAGCATGGAAGGGGTGAGGATGGCTGGGTGGGTGAGGATGACTGGATGGATGAGCATGGATGGGTGGCTGAGCATGGATAGGTGGCTGAGCATGGATGGGGTGAGGATGGCTGGGTGGGGTGAGGATGGTTGGATGGGGTGAGAATGGCTGGGTGAGGATGGCTGGATGGATGAGCATGGATGGATGGATGGATGGATGACTGAGCATGGATAGGGTGAGGGTGGCTGGATGGGGTGAGGATGGCAGGGTGGGGTAAGGATGGCTGGATGGGGTGAGGATGGCTGGGTGGGGTGAGGATGGCTGGATGGGGTAAGGATGGCTGGGTGGGTGGTGGGTGTGGATGGATGATGGGGGGTGCAGCATGTCCCCCACTGTCACTTACCAGCGCTGTGGGCTTTACACATTGCCCACAGTGCTGCACACGTCCTCTCTCTCCCCCCTCTCCTCTCACAATGCACCTATCGGTGCGGAGAGGAGAGAGAAAAGCCGGCAGAAGTGCCGGCTCGTTTACATGTGATCGCTCCGTCATTTGACGGAGCGATCACATGGTGAAAGGCCGCTCACAGTGGCCATTCACCGTGATCTTTGATGTTCCCGTGTGCGTGCCCTAGGGGGCACGCGGGAAGCGCGATTCTGGGAGGACGTCAATAGACGCCCTCCCAGAATTAAGCAACCACCCTGTAGCCGTCATTGGCTATGGGCCGGCTGTTAAGTGGTTAAAGCTGAACTCCACACACAAAACCTTCACTAAATAATATTCCTTAATAGCCAAAAAGGATAGAACTCCACATTGTTGTCACCAAATACCTTTCAAAACCCAGTTATTACCTTATGAAAGAAGCAGTGACATCATCACTGTGTTGTACATAGTCTTTAAAGCAGGGGTCTCCACACTGTGGCCCTTTGCTTGCCTCTATCCTGCCCTTGGGGCACTATTACATCCACAGCTAGGGAACTATTCCTTCCAGTGACACCAACAATAGGGCACTATTCCTTCCACTGATTTCAACAATGGGGCACCATTATTCCCACTGATACCTACAACGAGGCACTATTCCTCCCACGAAAACCAATGATGGAGCATTGTTTGCTCCCACTGAGGCTGGGGCATTTTCTCAATGATCACAGTCCAGCCCCCCTAAAGTCTGAAGGACAGTAAACTGGCCCTTTATTTAGAAAGTTTGGAGACCCCTGCTTTAGAGAGAGCTGAGCTGTAGGAGGGACCCAGCAGGCCTACAGAAGGGGGCAGAGACAAGACCAGTCACCCTGCACAAGAAGAGAGAGCAGCAGTGACCGGTCTTTATTATAAGAAGCTCCTGCACAGGGGTAACATTTTACAATGGATTACTGCACAGATCTGGAAGAAACACATAAAAAACACCAAGATTTAAGTAAGAATACACATGACTCTTGTATTTAGGCAATATTGGTTTATAATGGAGTTCAGATTTTAATAAATCCTGTAGTAGCAAAGGTTATAGCATCTTTCAGGTTAATCTGGTAATGTTTGTATACGTCTATGTATTGCTTAGGTTATATGTATCCTTGATTGTGATGGCAAATCAAATCATAGGCAGTTCTTTTATGTAATTGCTCATTTGAACGGGTTCTTAAGACAATCTTTTCGACAGTGCAGTTAACTTGTACAATCTGGCTTTGGATTCCTGGAACATCAAGACAATTTTGTTGAGTTCGATGATAAGCTGATTACAGACTTCATCACTTACATAACTCTATTGCTATGGATATTTTTTTCCTACAAAGGGATCAAAACATTTCTCTTAATAGAGATCTAATTAATATACAGTATAGCTAAAGATTGCACGCAACAGCGAAGGCATCATAGACTCCATAAAATACATTTTTAGTGCTAGAAGTCTGGCATCGGTAATTATCAGTACATAGCTTCCAGCACTGAAAGCAAAACAACAAAAAAAATCTGCAACCTAACAGAAATGGAGAGCACACTATCCCCCACACTAAATACTTACAGCAACCCTGTTGAATTTGTTTATTTAACTGAGCTGCAGCTTTACCTTCAGACTTACCATGGCTTTTTTCTCTCAGAAAATAGGTGCAGGTACTCCCCTTTCTTCGTTCCACACCCTAATTTGGATAGAATTTGTTAATGATAACAAGAAAGGCAGTAAAATAGAACCCCTGCAGCCAGCAACCC
>BLSH010330452.1:319656-337184 GCA_018402905.1 Glandirana rugosa
TATTATGGCTGATATTACAAGGAGGTGGTGTCCGAGGAGATGAGCTTTTACATACATATCTTGAGACCTGGTAAGCATTGCACTGAACGGCTTGTCCGTCCGATACAACATTCATATATATTGTAATGCTTTATATGTATTTGCTGATCAATCCTCATTGACAGTAACTTTTTCTTGTACAGCCCCTAGGAACTGGATCTAGTATAAGTACTGATCAGTTTCCGTGTGGGCCATATGTTGGCAGTATACTCCTGCTACAATACACTCCATTGGCTCCTCTAAGGCTATATTATCCCCCCACCTCTGAATATACTATTTATATCTGTACAAAGAGACTGACCCCTCTGAGAAGATACTTTGAAAAAACATCTCCATAGGTATGTTTCAGTTACATATAGAATTGTTGCGGATTCATGAGCTTAGTGGATTTTTCCAATGTATACATATTGGGCCTGACTTACTCATATTATATGTTTGTACCACACACAGGCCCCCATGCTCGCCTGACGCGGCTGTGGGCTTTTGCGGGAGCAATAGGACTGATCACGGAGGGGGACCGGGAGGAAGGTGGGTGCCACATCATCCCTGTGTGGGGCAGCCCCACATGCCCCGCATAGGCTGGTTCACCAACGTCTCCAAACACAATCCTACAATATATATTATATGATGTAAGTGATGGTCACTAAATATATTTGTTACAATATAATGTAATCTATTATAGATTAGTGGATTGTATTATTTAACTGTGTCTCTTATATATATGCTTTTCTGTCTCCTATTAGAACAATACTTTTCCAGCTCCAGATGAAGATAGATATCCCTACCAATCTGCAGTATAGTATAGTGGGCCCCCCTCTGGTTACCAACAACCTGTATGGTTGGTGTACATAGGGAACCACAGTACTCCTCACCCTGCTAAGGGGCAGTTGGTGTAAAATACATAATATAAATACTACATATATACATGTTTTTTATGAAATTTTAAATGTCTTATGTCTATTTGGGGCATTTAGGTGCCATTTTCTGTAACAAATAAAGTTTATACATTTATATCATACCCAGTATGCCGTTAAAGTCCATTCCTTTTCAAATCCAATATTTCTATTAATTTTAGGATGTGGCATACTCCAATACAATCTCTGTCACCACTCCGTCACCTTGTGGTGTTTTTTCCAGCCTTTTAGAATTTGAGTCTAAGTCCTGTCGTTGCAAAGTACTACCACTCATTGAGGGAATGTGGATAAAAAATGGAGGTTCAAGCTAGGACTAAGCTAACGAGTAGTAAAAAGGAGGGGAGGACAGAGGAAGACACCAAAATCACTCAAAAATCAAGTTATACTGACCCCAAACCTCCACTAGAAGTCAACATTATGCCAGCAACAATAATAACCTGATGCAGTTCAAGACAACTGAAAAAAAAGGGACATAACATATGTACATCACCCTGCCAGTCCCTCCCACCATCCATAATTATACTGTGTTAACTAGAAAAGCACCAAGACCCAGTAATTACATCACTTGTCTAAATCATGTAAATAAAATTGATTTAATTAAAAGTTTAATTAGCATCTTGATCGGAGAGTAAAGGAGAAACCAAAGAAGGCATATATAAGCATTTTAACAGCTTTAAAAGCACTTTTACCTGAAAAAGAAGGCAGTAAAAAAACTCACCTTTCTAGGTGGCCGTAGCAACAAACTCTGTTGTAATCACTAAGACTGGTCCCTCAGTCTGCTGGGAAACTAACACTTCAAGGAATATTAATCTATGTGGTCCTTCACAGCTCGCACTGGTTCTTTTTCTTGACTTCATGTTTTAGAAACATAGAGGTTGAATTACTAAATCTGGAGAGTGCAAAATCTGGTGGTAGCCAATCAGCTTCTAACTTTAACTTTTTCAATTAAAGCGTAACTCCACTTTTGTTGAGATAAAAACATTCCCCTCTGGGTGATCTCTGTACATTGCAAGGATTATAACAACCTTGTTGCAAATTTCTACCTTTTGTTATTCTGAAGAAATCCCTATGTGTTTGTCTGTGCCCATGCGGGAAAGTGAGTCTAAGGCTGCATTCACACAGGGGCGACCCGACTTCGACGCGACTTTGCTAGGCAATTTCAGCGCGACTTTCAGCGCGACTTCCAGGGACTTGAGGCGACTTTACAACACGACTTTTTACAGGCGACTTTGCCTTGACCACTCAGAGAAGGGAGGGAGGGGGTTGTCTAAAAATAAATTCTATTCTTTTCACTACAAAGTCGCTTTTATTTAGATGGGGGATCCGACTTGGAGGTGACTTCTATTCAATTCTATGGGCACAAGTCGGATAGAAGTCGCCTAGAAATAGTAGAGGAACCTTTTCTGAAGTCGTTTCGACTTCAGTAGTGTACATTAAGACGGCTCCCATTCATTTCAATGGGATTTTAGATGTCAAGCGACTTGGGGCGACTTGAGGTGACTCAAGTCGGAGCGACAGTCGCCCCTGTGTGAATGGGGCCTAAGGGGAGAGCTTTCATAATTACCAATTAGCTGTGACACCTGCAGAGCACTAATGAGGAAAGCTCCTGGGCCTGCATCCCTTTAGACATGTTCCTATTGGGAGTATCTTACCAAAAATGGCATTTTGTTCCAGGGTATGCCTGAAATCCGACTTGTATCTTAGTGCAGACTTCTGGGAAAATTGGTGCGCCAATCACACAAGCAGGAAATTATGTTTCTGGGGTGTGTTCAGTACACACTCTGCATACAGAACACCTCCAGGTAGCCATATTGCATTGCATTACCCTTTAAGCTTTGACAAAAAAAAAAAAATGGAAGCTGATTGGTTTCTATGCAGAGCTGCACTTGATTTTGCACTCCCCAGTTTTAGTAAATCAACCCCATAGTGTCAGCCATCCAGCTAATGTACGTGCACATAAATATGCACACTATAAGGCTAATGCGCATGCTCATAAGCGTACACATTTTTGTGGGCATTGAAGAGCATAAGCATGGGCCTTCAAGGATTTGCACACATGTCCACTGCCACCAAGCAGGCTATTTAATCCTAAACTTTGCAGGGTTTTGAATGGTCTTCAGTCTTGATCCTGTGCAGACATGTGCGGTTCATTTCATTCTGAATTTAAATTTTGACAAATTTTTCGTTATTCGGAAATTTGGATGTATCTGAATTTCTGAATTACATTAGTAATGAATTTAAACGAATGCGAAATAACAATGCAACATTTGTCCGAACTTCGAATTGAATACGGATCGAACTTGAAAACAAAATCGAATTTGAAAACAAGAGTAGAATAAAATAGAACAGAAAATACAGGAATAGATAGAAAAGAATAGAACAGAAATGCATAGAAAAGAATAGCATAGAACAGAAAAAAACAATAGAATAGAATAGAATTAAATAGAAATGTAGCCAGGAGATGGATATATATATATATATATATATATATATATATATATCCCTGCAATCAGGAGACATTGTGTGGTTTTGCTTTTGGGAGCTGTTTCTCTCTAGTGCTGATATTCTGACTCCTAACTGTTGTAATGGCGACTTATCCCTTGTTGAGACCTCTATGCCTGGCCTGTATAAGCAGATATGATCACCGCAGACAGTTCTTATCAGATAGTGACTCACCAATTACCGATTTCTTCCATGAGCGTTTATTCATTGGAATAGCAGGTACAGCATACAACAAATGTGACAGATGGTCGAAAGATGGTAACTGCAGGTCAAAACATAGTAATGTGTCCTAGGATGCGAGTAGATTGAGTGAGGCCTTCTAGCATGTGGCCATATTCTTTACCTCATGAGAGAGAGGACACAGGAAGAGGAAATAGAATAGCAGAGTGCACCAGGAACAGGAAGTCATAAAGTAGAGTGAACTAAGAAGAGGAAATAGCTCACAGAGGATGGGAGGTACACACTTAGAAAATACAATAGAAAGGTGTAATATCCAAAAGAACCACAAGATGGCATTGTAATAACCAACTATAAAACATTACTATAGCTGCATATTTATGTTACATGCAAATCATGTAACAGAACAGCTGAGTTTGATATTGACTTGATGTATTCAGAGGAGGAGCAAAGCATCTTGGGACAGGTAGTCTAAACTAATGAGATTTGTCATCTAGCTGAGTTATCGGGAACTACAACTACCAGATGACTGTGGTATGAGAACAGACTGCTGGGAAAAGCTATAAGAGGAATGGATTGAGGCCTGTGCGATCTTTTGGGACCCCGGCGTGAATCTGAGTGGAGGAACTCTGTGACGGTGCATACTGTAGCTAAATTGCGGCCTGGTCCAGTAGAACCGTACAGAAGATATTCAGAGGGACATCAGCGGACAGCATCCCTAAGCTGTTCAGCGGCAGCCTGAAGGCCGTTCCTGTTCCAGATATCTAACGGTGTCAGCAGATTTGTGTGAGCCATAGAGTGGTGTGGTGGAGGCCGGACATCATCCCATGAGCCACGTTCCTGACAGGGAGCCAACATCATCATCATCATCCATACTACTTTCATTATCATCCTCATCCTCTGTTCCAGTGTGGTGAGCGGGCTATAGCCCAACTTTTAGACACTGTATATAGACACCATTGAATCCTGAACCAATTATCAACCTTAGTGTCCAGAAGTTAGGCTAATCCTATAGACACTATAAACAGACATCTTTCGAAAACCAAAACCCTCTGGTGGGACTTTAACCACTTCAGCCCCGGAAGGATTTCCAGCTTTAGGACCGGAGCCCTTTTTGCGATTCGGCACTGCGTCGCTTTAACTGAAAATTGCGCGGTCGTGCGACGTTGTACCCAAACGAAATTTGCGTCCTTTTTTTTCCCACAAATAGAGCTTTCTATTGGTGGTATTTGATCCCCTCTGTGTCATTTCTGATCGCCGCTATAAACAAAAGAAGAGCGACAATTTTGCAAAAAAACCCAAATTTCTTACTTTTTGCTAAAATACAAATCCAAAAAAAACATATAAAAAAACATTTTTTTTCACAGTTTTTGGCCGATTTATATTCTTCCTCATATTTGCGATAAAAAAAATCGCAATCGGCGTTTATTGATTGGTTTGCGCAAAAGTGGTCGCGTTTACGGATGATGAGAATTCATTTTTGGGTTTTTTTTTTTTTTTTTACTAGTAATGGCGGCAATCTGCGATTTTTAGCGGTACTGCGATATTTCAGCGGGCATGTCGGACTATTTTGACACTTTTTTGGGACCATTGGCATTTATACAGCGATCAGTGCTATAAAAATGCACTGATTACTGTGTAAATGCCATTGGCAGTGAAGGGGTTAACCTGCAGGGGGCGCTCTAAGGGTTAACTATGTTCCCTGGGCGTGTTCTAACTGTATGGGGACTGCCCTAGCTGGGGAAGGGAAGTGGTCACAGCCTTCGTATACAGGAAGGCTGTGATCACAGCCCTTCCCCCTCACACAGAACGGAGGTCCGTGTTTACATACACGGACCTCCGTTCCTTCGCTCCGGGGGGGCCATCGCGGGTAGCCGGCGGCAATCGAAGCCGCCGCACCCGCTCCCTGGCCCTCCCCGAACACAGTGAGCGCGCGGGCGCGCCTCCAGCGGCGCGCGCGCTCACTAGGCTCGTGAGCGTGGCCGCCGTCGTATGACGGCGATTTGCGCTCACGAGCCACCTTGCCGCTGTCAATTGCCGATCGGTGATCGGCAAGGAGTTAAAGGGCATAGACTCCACTAAAAAGTAGGTACAAAGTAGTGTAAAAAAATTCATAGTTTATTACAAAAATTACAATTAAAATAAAAGAGGAAAGGAGGGGTGGGATGAGATACACAAGACCCAATGTACAAAAATAATGATACATTAAAATGCAACAAGTACATGTAGCAGAACCACTTATTTACTGAACTGCTGTGTAATTAAAACAGAGTGCAACCCAACGCGTTTCAAGATCGTGCATTGTTCCTCTTCATCGGGGAAAGTGGTGGTATTACTCATAAATATCGTTCAGACATGTATATAGCATAAATGTAGGTTCTCATATAGGACTAGTGCAGATTAAAAGCAGGAAGGAAGGATGCTGCTGCCACTGGTATCGGAAAATCCACAGAGGTGGGTAGCGAGGACCGGTCCCAAATCTCCCACCCAGGGAGACACCCCGCCCAAGATGTGGTCGGCCCCCAAAAGGAAAGCCTACTAAGGAGAGGCTGCCCGGCTGTATGGGTCAGCCCATGCCGTCTATAGTATATATGGATACAGTAAGGACGATTGAAGGGTCAAGAAGGTAGGTGGTGGAACCACGTGGAGTCAGAGTTAGGGCCAGTATGTATGACGTATCCGGTTGGTATAGTACACTGGTTAAACCAGGACCTAGTGTGTAGATTGAATGTTACAACCATTCACTGAATGACGGAGGGAAATGTGGGTGAATATCACAGATGCACATGCAGGATCTCTACAAGTGCAACTCGCTCCTTCCGACAGCCCTCATGCAGCATGCCTGTTTCCATGTATGACCCTTGGCTTGACCTCTGATTCAGTCTTCAGCTCTAACCCCTACCTGGAATCACCTAGCACAGAGTGCACACCAGCCTACAGGTACAATCAGTCTAAGCACTTTCCACACCTGGAACTTGATCTTCACATCACAGCAGCTGGCGACCCATGCTTCTTTTGGCACCATTCTCCCTGTCCCCATCTCCAGGGAAGCGCCGCACTTAGCTGCAAGGGAAACCCTCCAGCATCTCGGTCTCACACCCGCACCTGACATCTATTAAGCTCATAACGGGCTAAAATTCACCAAGAACTCTCTGAAAGAGCTAGTACAATCTCAATACTGTTCTTGTTTGCAATGTTCCAAACCCATATACACTGTTTTTGCATCTGTGTGCTGAGGTGCAGTAGAGAAGGGTCTGACATGTATAGGAGTCATTTCTTTGCTCTCTTGTTACCTGTCCACATAGACATTATTCACACTTAGTGGCACATTGGTATTAGAGTTTTGCTGCTTGATAATACTATATTGATAAGTATTTGCTGTAGTTGTCAATACTGTTTCTACTAAAGATGCCTTTCTATACTGTAACCTTAATTGAACTGCTTTCTATTTTGCAACAATTTTGTAAACAAGCGTATTAGTTTAATTGACTTGGTGTACTTATTTTAACTGTCACTCTCATTCTAAGGAACAATGACTGAACCCAAGATGTCAGAGGTGACTGAGAACTTGCAGGGTCAGGGCAACCAGTGGGGTATTGATTTAACTAGTGACCCTCACGAGGCCAGCGCTACAGAAAGAATATACACATCTTCTGAAATTTGAATTTTAAATATAATAAATTTGAATGCCAATTAAAATTTTCAGAATTTGGTTGAATTGAATTTGACTGAATTCTGAAAATTCTAATTTGAAAACTAATTCCAAAAAAGAATTTAACTCATTTAACTAAACAAAATTATTTATTATATGGATCTAAACTGAACTAAACAAAATGAATTTAATCATTCTGCACCTGTCTATTCCTGTGATTGTGATCCTGATTCTCATCCTCATCCTGTTACTGACCAAGCTTCCACCTAAACTGTTTTTAGATTACCCTTGTCTGCTTATGTCTGCTTCTTATCTTCGATACTGACCTCAGTTTGGATTATTGACTACACTTCTGCTAGGTGAATTTTGGCCTTGTTGCCCACCTCTGCCTGTTCCTTGCTCTGATCCTGCCCATGACTTGGTGTCTTTCCACTTGGCTGTCACCATCCCTGGCTTGGGACCTGACTTGACTTTAAACTGAATTTTGCATATTCACAGTGCAGGGTGAGCCAGCTGTACTCCTGCTCTCCTGATACCAATGCTCTCAAGTTCCTGCCCAGTTTTAGTACCATAGTCCTTGTGCCTTTCGTTTGCCCTTGTAGACCCTGTCTCAACTTCCAGGAGTGCTAGAATGGGAACTGTGGAAGAAGCCACTCACAACATCTCAGGCTTCGCATACTGGTATGGGGCATCATGTCAATGGAGGAAGAGGAGTTTAATGTCCAGAGATCCATCTATCCACCCCTATGCTACTGTAAATTTCTTATATCTTGTGCCATGTGCTTATGTGCTGATAGCATGCAGGGCCAAGAAAGTTAAGTCTAGAAAATTTGATGAAAAAATGCCCTAGTTTTGGTCCTGAATAGGATACATGGCTGCACAGAGAGTTATTCTCCAGCACATAAACCTGTCTATCTGTCTTAATATGACTTCTCTTATCTAAGCTATTATTTTACACATTACCCCACCACTCTTAAACTCCAGGGTTGAACCACTTGTAACCTAAATGTGTCTGATAAAAATATATAGCACTTGATTGCAGTTCCTGTGAATGATCTATCAAGGTTTACACTTTGAAAATCGGTTTGACAGAACTACTCCCCTCTACCTGGCTCATGCGTCATTAAAGTGAAAGGAAACTTGTGATATTTATGCTGTGAAATGAGAACTCTGCTTGGCTGGAAAGTGGAATTATATATAATGTTCTTTGCTACTCATCCATCTGTCCCAAATTCCTCTATACTCAGCGGGACGCATTAGCTTGAAGTACCAATAATGAAGCACCAGGCAAGCCTCATTTCAAATGGATCACTCTGGTTCAGCTTCTCCTAAAAATTGCCTGGAAATTGCTTAGCAGATGATATGACTTTGTAAGATAAAGCACTGTCAAATGAATTCACTGCGTATTTCATTTTCTAGCAGCCCGCTGAATACATTGACTTCGCAAGCTCTTGTAATGCAAAATTGAAATGCAAGCTACATTTAATAATCTTTTAATGTGCACCTGTTTCTTTACTCCAGAAAATGCCAACTTAAAGCCGGACCCTGGAGAGACATAAAAGAACATCATTTAATGCTTAAAGTGAGACTATAGGCAAAAGAAAAAATTACATACATGATGCAGTCTGTCGCTAGCATTAACACAGCAGTTTTTGTTTTTCTGAATCCCCCCTGGAGTCTTCTTATCTATTAATCCTGACTAGATCATGGCATAATTTTTGGGGATTTTTAATAAAGGACTTTTCAAAACGCGTGTGTCATTATTTATACTTTACATGGGGCTTAAAGATTCTAAAAGACCCCCACAAGCACCAGGCCAGGGTTGTGGGGAACAGGTCCTTATCCTCATACAAAGTAAGTTTACAAACTTCAAAATCATTTAGATTAAAGTGGTCGTAAACCCTTACATATACTCAGTGAAGTGAATAGCCTCAAGTGATACACAGAGATGAAACAAATCCTCCTACACAGCGGTGGTCAGTCCACAAGGAGTGCAGGGGTGCCACCACCCTAATATCCATGCGCCGCCCCCTAATCTCCATGCGGGGTGCCGGACTCATAGGTCTCTATGTTGTTTTTTTTTATGCACATGATTAGAGTCTGAGACTCTAATTGGCTTTAAAAAGGTTGGGCTCGGGGCGCAGAGCACTGCGCCCCGACCCACCCACTTGTGACATTAGCGAATCAATATTTGCTATTGTCTTCTGGCTTCTCCCGGCCAATCAGAACAGGAGGCGGATCTTAAGACAGGATTGACTGGGAGGAGAAGCCGGGGAATCTGCAACCTGGATGGGGTAAGTATGGACCTGGAGGGGGGGTTTGTTTGCCGCCCCCCCAAAAAAGTGGAGCACCAGCCGCCACTGCTCCTACATAAGATTTACTTGTTTAACTGCTGCAATCTTCTCTACAACCCTTCAAAGCGATAAAAATCCTTATGCATCTGTGAGTGGTACAGAGCAGGAAGTGGAGGTAACTGCTGTTACATCTCTGAGATACTGTGTGAGTGTTGATTGGAGGAAAGGGACACCACCAACCCCCCCCCCCCATATGCGCAGAGGAATTAAGGAACATGCAGAGCTGTATTCTGAATAGACAAGCTGCATGCTTATCCCCCTCACTGGCAAAAAAATTAGCTCATGTTCACTCATGTGTCTAAAAACTTCACAGATATGTTAATAACAGAGGAATGAAGCATCAGAGAGAAACAACACTTAGAGCTTTGGAGAGAGACAAGTAAACACTACAGATAGATGTGCTTAGTTCAAATGTTGTGATTGGGGTTCACAGCCACTTTAATAATAACAACTGACTAGAAATAACTAAAATAAAATGTGGAAATTAATATAATATTTTTACCATAGATATGCTTTAAGGGCCAGGCCACGCCACAATTTCTGCATTCTGGATGCATTTCTGTATTTGCATTTTTCATACTTTCCGGTGCGTTTTTTTCCCCCTCTACTTTTAATTAGGGGCCAATTAAAGGACTTGAGTTCTAGTGTGTTTTTGATCCAATTTGCTATTTTTCAGATGCGTTCCATACAGGAAAAAAATGCAACATGTTCTACTTTTGTTTACTGCACTGGAACACACTGCACTGTTTTGAGGCCCATGTTAAACACAATCCATGCACTTTTGATGCAGAATAAAAATGCACTGGACTGCATCTGGTTTGAATCAGCTCTGAATTAATTTTCAATTTCAATGCTGCCCTTTAGGAAATAATAAAATCACTGCTCCCCACCCAAATTAAATTTTTACATTTTTATGATTTTTTTTCTGCTTTGTACATACAGTATTTCTCGGGGCAGTGCCCCCCCCCCCCCCACCCATGCCAATTGTTTGACAATCCCTTGCCTATTACCCTAGAACAATGGTCTCCAAACTGCGGCCTTGGGGCTGGATGTGACCCTTTTCTTGCCTGGTGCTGGATGCGGCTCTTGACACATTATTCCTGCCACTGACACCAACAGTGGGGCATAATGCCTGCCACTGACACCAACAATTGTATATGTATATGAAATATTACACAACATTCTGCATTACATATCAACAATGAGGCATAATTCCTGCCACTGACACCAACAATGGGGCACTATTACTTCCACTGACACCAACGATGAGGCATAATTCCTTCCAACAACACCAAACATTTCTCCCCCTAATACCAAAGATCTGCAATTTTACTTCCACCGGGCACAGTCCGGCCCCCCTAAATTGTGAAGAATGTTTGGAGACCCTGCCCTAGAAAGTGGCCATTACTGATTTCTAGGATTCAGCTCCCATTGACTTCAGTAGGGTTAAGATTCAGCACCCAATCTTAAACCAAAAGTGATGTTCGGCAAACCCATCCCGAACCAAACCCAGGTGCATTTGCCTAAAGGTAGAAATGTTTTTTTACAACTTCTTGTAATAAGGTGGCAATAACTTTCAATGGTGAAAGAGTAAGATGTTGATTGCAATTTACATAAAGAACTCACCTGAAAGTACCTACAGTACAGGGCAATGGAGGATTCCCATGTATGAAGGGAACTCCAAAGACGTGCTGGTAGGTTAATTGACTGTCTAAATTGCCCCTAGTATGTGTAGGTATGAATGTGAGTTAGGGACCTTAGATTGTAAGCTCCTTGAGGGTAGGGCAGTGGTTCTCAACTCCGGTCCTCGGGACCCGCCAACAGGCCAGATTTTAAGTATTACCTTGGGGAGATGCAGACTAGAATACTGCAATCACTGAGCAGCAAATTATATCACCTGTGATGCATTTCAGTTATCCTGCAAACCTGGCCTATTGGGGGGTCCTGAGGACAGGAGTCGAGAACCACTGGGGTAGGGACTGATGTGAATGTACAATGTATATGTAAAGCACTGCATAAATTGACGGCGCTATATAAGTACCTGAAATAAATAAACAAACTTGTCATGCTTCTTATGGTTGACTGCAATGCCACTTAAATTTAGTAGCTGGGTGTATGGCAGAGGCAGAGCATCTCTAGTTTCAGTAACCAGGGAACAGACCAAAAGCCTTCTGTACTACAGGTCTCCCAGCATCCCAAGCATGGCAAAAATACTTCAACCTTATCTTAGCTACGCTGTGAAAGTTTTTAAGTTGTACAGCCGGTTTTTTAACTTTAAAACATAACAAAAGTTTCCTTAATAGTTCAATACTCATATGTGGGGAGGTGCAGCGTGGTGTGGTGGCAGTAAACACTCCAGTCCAGTCCAGTTGTAGAAAACAGAACTTGTATTAAAGTATTAAACCTGTGTTCGGCAATTCACAACAAGCTCGGCGAGAAGGCACCCAAACGAGAACACTTACAGAATGCAACAGCGATGTGTATGAGAGTGGATCTTGGATGTGCTAACAGTGTCTGTCTTGAGGGGCGGAATGCAGCCTGGTCAGTCCTTGACAAAATGGGGAGGTCTCCTGGTCTACTTGTCTGGAACCTCTCCCTGCTGCTAATCACTGTCCCTTTTAGACGGGTAACCTATCCTTACACTACCCACGTGAAATGCATGGCAAGTCTGGGAGCCATGGGGCAGCAACATCCAATCGGGTAGCTTCTCCAGTGACCCAGGAAACCATAGCGGAACCCTGTTCCTCTTG
Organism: Glandirana rugosa; assembly: GCA_018402905.1. Lineage (NCBI taxonomy): Eukaryota > Metazoa > Chordata > Amphibia > Anura > Ranidae > Glandirana > Glandirana rugosa. Next base: position 332,045 of record BLSH010330452.1, read on the forward strand.
ACTTCCCCTCCAACTGCGGTCCAGCGCCACCTACAGTGGAGAAAATAGACTGCACCTGCCTACATGTATATTAACAATAAACTTAAACATTCTACGCACACACACTGTTGAAACATGATTTTTTTATGTATTTAATTATTTCTTTGTTTATTTTCAACAGTTATTTTTTAGCAAAATAATTATAATAATCCTAGGTCCAGATGTGATCAAAAAAAAATATTTTTAGGGCTCAATTGCACAATTTAAGTGGAGTTCCAGGCAAAAATGTAACTCCTTTGAAAACATAAGCACTCCCATCCCACTAACCCCCCCCCCCCCCACCTCGTGTTTGTATATATTTTTTTCCGTTCCATACCTTTTTCGTATCTTTCCTTAGGGACTTCCGTCCCACGGTGCTGCAACAAGGTACGTCACTTCTGTGTTTTTTGTTTGTGCCCTCCTCCTTCCTCCCATCACATTCTGGGACCTGTGTGTGTCCCAGAAGATGACAGGACTATTCAGAAAGCATGCGCGACTCATGCAAAGCTTCACTTCCTGTGGACGGGCCGGCTTTGGGTCAAAGTCAACAGCTACATTATTTGACTTTTATCTTTTTCCCCCAGGCTGGAACTCCTCTTTAGGGATGCACAACATAAGGTATACTGGGAGGAGTGGACTTGCAAGGTTCTTAGATGCTGCTTTGGTATCCCAGCTACTCCCTTGCTCTGGAATTCCAGTCAGCAAGGAGCCAGAGCTCACTTCTAAAGGAGTTCAGCAAAAGAAGAAAGTCAGCACAAGGAAAGGGAAAGGAGAAAGAAGATATGCCATAGAGAACAAGACACCATCCTAATCACCTTTGATCCTGGTACAAATCCTACAAGTCCTATCACATTGCAATCTGGGTGCCCAATGGGCTTCAAGTCTTTTAGGCCTATAGAGGCTACCCTGATCAGATGAACAGCTAGATTACAATAATGTGGTCCTTTAGGTAAATTCTTCTGTGGCTACCTCATCTCTCAGCCTGGTTGTGGGTCACTTTATAGTGTATGTATTGCAAAACTTATTTGAAATACGCTAAAACCCCTGCCAGGTTATTCTTGCTGTCGGGGTACCAGTAGGGAAATTTCTCTTCATTTGGGACTGGAAGAAAAAGGATATCTCCCAAAATGAATGTAATTCCTCCCTTAGACAGATGTCCCTGTTAGAAGATTGCCCTCAACTCTTGTTCTAGGGACTGAACCCCCCACCCCAACTGCATTCAAGATGAAGATTTTACCCCCATCATGACCAGGGCATTTTTAGGTATTTGGCAATGCGCTACTTTAAAATGATTGTAAAAAGGCTAGCTTTTTAAAAAAAATAAATAAATAACAAACATGTTATACTTACCTCCTCTGTGCAGTTGGTTTTGCACAATGCAGCCCAGATCCTCCTCTTCTCGGATCCCTCTTTTCTGCTTCAGGCCCCTCCCTCCTTTGAGTGCCCCCTCAGCCAGCAGCTCTCTATGGGGGTACCCAAGCCAAGTCAGAGCTTTGTGTATCCATTCAGAAACGGAGCTCCGATCTGGCACCGCCCCCCTCTCCCCAGATTGGCTGACAGACTTTGATTTACGGCCGCAGGAGCCAATCACGCTGCCGCTGTGTCTCAGCCAATCAGGGAGAGTGTACTGGACAGCTGAGGGGATCGTGGACATTGAGGGAGAGAGAAGGGGCTCATGTTAAGTATTAGGAGGTGCTGAGGAGGCTGCTAAACACAGAAGGTTTTTTATCTTAATGCATAGAATGCATTAAGATAAAAAAAAACTTTTGCCTTTACAACACCTTTAAGGCTCCAGACACACTTGTGGGACTTGTCATGTGACTTTGAACAACAAAGTAGCATGACAAGTCGCACCCCATGTTTTCCAGTGAGTACTGTTCATATCTATGCGATATCTAATCAAATGTTGGTCCAGTTTTCATGAGACTTGAAGGCCATAGACTTCAAAGTTAACCCTCAAAAGTTGCATGAAATTCACATCTAAATGTTTTACATGCAATAGTTGTTCAACAGTTGTCTTTTATCAGTGGTCAAAACCAAAGTTGCATCCAAGTCGTAGCCATCCAAAGTTGTATCAAAGTTGCACCAAGGTGCACTCCAAACTTGCTCGACTTTATAGTCGTACAAGTGTGAATGGAGCCTAACTGGTAATTGAGCAGTCATGTAATGCTGTACCCAAATTAAATGTATATATTTTTTTCACAGAAATAGAGCTTTCTTTTGGTGGTATTTGATCACCACTTATTTTTTTGCAAAATAAACAAAAAAAGACAGAGAATTTTGAAAAATAAACAATATTTTTTACTTTCTCCTATAAAACATATCCAATAAAAAAATTCTAATTGCTTCGCAACTGTGGTCAAAATGCACCCTGCTACACTTTTTTTTGTGAAATTTATAGCGTCTACAAACGATGGTATATATATGCTGGAATCTTAATGTTTTAATATCTATTTATACTACTAATGGTGGTTATCAGCGACTTATAACGAGACTGCAATAGTGCGGCAGGCAATCTGACATTAACTGTCGCTGGGGCTTGCGAGACCCTCCTGGCTGTAACCTTCAGTATTGCCACTCAGTAGCTTGTCTCCATATGGTCCTTTTATAATTATTTTTATCATTTTCTTGGTTCTGAGTCGCTCAAGACTCTGTCTCTCTTTCTCACTTCTCCCTTTTCTCTCCTTTCTTCCTTACAGTCTTGGCCATCTCAGGTTGTCTCATTTTCTCTCCTTTCTCTCCCTCACCCTTGTCCTTCCATATTATCTATGCCACTGTATTTTTGGGTTATTTCTTTTTTTGTTCACCCCAAGACCGCATGTGTATTGCTCTTATTTACATGCTTATTGGTCAAAATGTAATGTATTCATTATGGTTTATGCAATCTGTCTATGGCTTTACTTAATCCTGTCGTGGCTTTATTTTCATACCTATATGTTACTTTGGAAAATACATCTAACATTGTCTCTAACTGTCGCTGGGGGGAACTTACTAACTGCCACTGACATCACCAGTGATATAATATTACACACTGCCATCACACATAGCTCCCAACTGTCTCCGATTTGTCATTTGGAGGGACTGTCCCTGCTTTGGAACAAAGTCCCTCTGTCCCTCTTTCCTTTTCATTTGTCCCTCATTTTGGTCTGATCTATATAGTTGTAAATAAAATTCACTAATTATCTTTCAAAAAGTGTTTCCCAGTGCTAAACCTTTCATTCAATTTCTAAACTGCTGCATCTATAAATATCCAAAGACAACATTAACCACTTCAGCCCCGGAAGGATTTCCCCCTTTAGGACCGGAGCCCTTTTTGCGATTCGGCACTGCGTCGCTTTAACTGAAAATTGCGCGGTCGTGCGACGTTGTACCCAAACGAAATTTGCGTCCTTTTTCCCCACATATAGAGCTTTCTTTTGGTGGTATTTGATCACCGTTGCGTCATTTCTGATCGCCGCTATTAACAAAAGAAGAGCGACAATTTTGCAAAAAAACACAAATTTCTTACTTTTTGCTAAAATACAAATCCAAAAAAAATATATAAAAAAACATTTTCTTTCATCGGTTTTGGGCAATTTATATTCTTCCTCATATTTGCGATAAAAAAATCGCAATCTGCGTTTATTGATTGGTTTGCGCAAAAGTGGTCACGTTTACGGATGATGAGAATTCATTTCTGGGGTTTTTATTTTTTTTTTTATTTTTTACTAGTAATGGTGGCGATCTGCGATTTTTAGCGGTACTGCGATATTTCAGCGGACATGTCGGACCATTTTGACACTTTTTTGGGACCATTGGCATTTATACAGCGATCAGTGCTATAAAAATGCACTGATTACTGTGTAAATGCCATTGGCAGTGAAGGGGTTAACATGCAGGGGGCGCTCTAAGGGTTAACTGTGTTCCCTGGGCGTGTTCTAACTGTGGGGGGACTGCCCTAGCTGGGGAAGGGAAGTGATCACACCTTCCGTGTAGAGGAAGGCTGTGATCACAGCCCTTCCCCCTTCACAGAACGGAGGTCCATGTTTACTTACACGGACCTCCGTTCTTTCACTCCGGGGGGGGGGGCATCGCGGGTGGCCGGCAGAGATCGACTCCGCCGCACCCGCTCCTGGCCCTCCCCGGACACAGTGAGCGCGCGGGCGCGCCTCACTGGGCGCGATCTCGCAGCCACCATCATATGACGGCGATTTGCGCAGGAGCACCACATTGTCACCGTCAGGTGCCGATCGGCGGTCGGCAAGAGGTTAAGTTATAGTAGTGGTAAAAAAAAGCACTTGTGGGTTTAACTAATCTTTTTTTTTTATATAATCTTTCTTTAAAGGGGCGTGGCAGGGTGTGTGCCCTATGCCTACATACTTATGCTAAGAAATGTCCCTCGTTTCCACATCAAAAAGTTGGGGGCTATGATCACATCATATATTATACACTGTCACTGTACTAATGATACTGGCTGGGAACATCTAGGGCAATCAAGGGGTTAAATGTGTGCCTAACTATGTGAAATATGTGCAAAGTTTGCTGCTTTTTACTAAAGATCTCAGTTTCTCATCCCAGGGATGAGACACTGACAGATCGCTCCCTCTATACAGAGCTCTGTGTTGTTTGCCAACACAGAGCTTTGGGCTGTGATTGCACACAGCCGATCGGCAGGTCCCACCCCTGGATCAATGGCCAGGACTTGCTGACAGTCTCCTGTTGTGTACAATCACAGTGGGAGCCGGGTGTGGGGTGTGCTTGCACACTTCCTAAACCCGGAAGTAGGCAGCAACATACAGCATGCGACTCTGCCTACAGCGGCCGCTCGCCCGCATTACATTGCAGGCGGTCGCCAAGTGGTTTACTTAAGAAGTTGGTTGATGATTGGAATAAACTACCAACAGAGGTTGTGAGACAGTCAACAGTAAATGGCTTCAAACATGCTTGGGATAAACATAAATCTATCTAGTAGGTGGTTGATGATTGGAATAAACTACCAACAGAGGTTGTGAGACAGTCAACAGTAAATGGCTTCAAACATGCTTGGGATAAACATAAATCTACAAATAGGGTTCGTACAAACTTCGGTAAATGACAACTGACAGAGTGTTGGAGACAACCATCAAATAAGGTTAGTAGTTGG
>BLSH010330452.1:378235-389610 GCA_018402905.1 Glandirana rugosa
CACAGAAAACACCAGAGGGGGATCAGGCCTACGGAAACTACCTACAGTTCACTTTCTTAGTCAATGCTATGCATGTTCGGGACTACTTCGCCTATAGGTATGGTACCGTGTACAACCGTAAAGCTGACATTGAACCTTTTGACATGTATGTGACTAAGGAAACTATATTGGAAGGTGACCAAAATATAAACACATATACAAAAGAGATAAATTATTTGTAAATATTCTATTTAAAACCATATACACAGACCTCTCATGGTAAATTGTGGGTAAAGATATAGATGGGAATGGGAAAAGGTGTAAAGTAAGCCCCAACCATGAGATACTGTTATGTCAGGGTGATCCCCATACTCCCGGTACTTCTTCGGACGTAGATACTGACGAAAGGGAAAACCCTCTTTCCGTCTCCCTCTCCATGGTGGGGCTTCTTCATGGCCCTCATACCCCTAGTGGGACTGTATTGTCATAGAGTACCAACCCCGAATGAAATGTGGAAAAGGGTAAGGGTAGATATAGAAATGGGTGTTAAATGGTACTCTCCAGACACATATACCAAAATTTATCTTATAAATGTTTATTAAATAGAGAAAACATATACACAAATATAAAACCAGTGGAAGGTTATATCAAAGGAATCAGTGTATGTACAGTTTTCCACGTTACAGTCGTAATGCCAACATGTGCCATGGTATGGATATCCGCTTCATCAGGGCTTGTATGTATCGTAACTGATTCTTTCACTTGACATCCATCAAAGGCATCCGGACTAGGGGGAGACCACAAAAGACACCATGCCATAGGTTCCCGCCAAACAGTGTTGGGCGATTCTCACCAAAAATTACACCCACCATAAACGCTCTTCACTTAATATGACGGGAACCAACAAATGGGTGGAAAGGAGACAAGGTTAAAACCGTACAAAACTCCCCCCAGGGGATTACTGTAATGATGTCACTGGTCCCCAAAAAGTGTCACTTAGTGTCCGCAATGTCGCAGTCATACTAAAAATCACTGATCTCCGCCATTACTAGTAAAAATAAATAAATAAATAAAAATTCCATAAAAATAAAAATTCCATAAAAACATCCCATAGTTTATAGACGCATTAGCTTTTGTGCAAACCAATCAATATACACTTATTGGGATTTTTCTCCAAAAATATGTAGCAGAATAAATAGTGGCCTAAATTGATAAAGTTGTTTTTTTTTTAATATTTATTTATTGGATATGTCTTATAGCATAAAGTAAAAAATATTGTTTTTTTGTTTTTTTTTCAAAATTGTCGGCATTTTTTTATTTATAGCACAAAAAAGAAAGCTCTATTTGTGGGAAAAAGGGCATACATTTTATTTTGGCACAGCGTCGTATGACTGTGAAATTGACGGTTAAAGTAACGCAGTGCTGTATTGCCTGGTCATGTAGGGCGGGGGGGGGGGGGGCTGAAGAGGTTAATAGAGTTTAAAAAAGTGCAGAAACTTTTTGAGGAACCCTTGTATTATTGTAAACTCTTTACAGAGATACATGGGTATATGAATACATGGGTGTAAATGACAACAGGCCCCTTGTATCAATGTATTCTTACTGACTCTTCCTTCAGCCATTAATCAGAATTTAATCTATCCTGAAAAGTAGGATCTACAGTATAAGTTTTTTGGTTATCATATTCATCTTACTACTCCACTGACCCAGAACAAGCATGCACCCAGTGACGTCTTCATATCTTTCTACATGCTTATTTCAGCTCAGTAGTAAAATATAAGATTGGCAGCCAGGAAACTAGCAACTCTTAAAAACAAAATACTCATCAAAAACTGAAACCTCATGTTTATCACCATAAGTTTCATTTCTATTCCATGTTAACCACTTTACAACCCGGAAGGTTTATCCCCCTTCATGACCAGGCCATTTTTTGCGATACGGCACTGGGTTATTTTAACTGACAATTCCGTGGTCATGCGACTCTGTACCCAAATAAGATGTATGTCCTTTTTTCCACACAAATAGAGCTTTCTCTTGGTGGTATTTGAACACCTCTGTGGTTTTTATTTTTTGCGCTATAAATAAAAAAGAGCGACAATTTTAAAAATATATATATATATTTTTTTACTTTCTGCTATAAAACATATACAATAAAAAAATGTAAAAAATCTAATTTCTTCATCAATTTAGGCCAATATGTATTCTGTTAAATATTTTTGAAACAAAAAATCCCAGTAAGCGTATATTGATTGGTTTGCACAAAAGTTATAACATCTACAAACTATGGGATATTTTTCTTTTTACTAATAATGGCGGTGATCAGCGACTTATAGCATGACTGCTATATTGCGACGAACAAATTGGACATCTAACTGAACCTTTTGACACAGTGACATTATTAGATCAGTGCTCAGTGCTAAAAATATGCACTGTCCCTGTACTAATGACACTGGAAGGGAAGGGGTTAACACCAGGGGTGATCAGAGGGTTAAATGTGTTCCCTGGGAGTGTTTTCTAACTGTGTGTGGGGTTGCTTTGACTGGGGGAAGACAGAGATCTGTGTTCCAGCTTAGCAGAAACAAAATCTCCATCTTCCCCTCTCACAGAACGGTGACCTGCCTTGTTTACATAGGCAGACCACCGTTCTGCCTCTCTCGGGAAGGATCGCGGGGTGCTGGCGAATATTGGGCCCACTGGACCCACTGATTGGCTCCAATTACAGCGGGAACGGGTCGCTGGCGAAGCGTCGCAGACCCACAACTAGAAATCACGTACAGGTACGTGATTTCGCCCAGGAAGGCTGCCCTGCAGCAGTATATCTGCGTGAGGCAGTCCAGAAGTGGTTAAGCATGAAGCCCCAGGCTGGGAAAACTTCAATCTATGTTTCCTTTTAAAACCAGGAACATGCACCTGTGTGCGCTCCTAGTACTCCTAGGCTGGGCTGTCACCAAAAAGCTGTCAGTCTCAGGCTAGCTATTGGTAACCAATCAGCACGGTGCTCAATCATGTGATCATAATCTCACCCATTGACTCCCCCCCGCCAATGCTTATGCTCAAAGGCAACCTCATTCGTCGGTCCCACACGCACACGAACAGCAATCGTCCCACACATGTTAGGTACCACCGCGAATATCAGATCATGGGCAGTCCTTCTAGGACCATACTACCAGGGCCATCTTACCAGTATCATTAGCCCCTGGGCAAAGTAATGCACCGGGTCCCCTACCAGCCTCCTCAACTTAAGCACCTACTCTCAAGAATTAAAGTATAAGTAGTTAATAGAATTAAACATATTTATTTATTAGTGCTTTCAATAAAATCGATTTTAAACAATAATATAATAACATAGTAATAACAAAACATACCATAAATCAGGGATATGCAATTAGCGGACCTCCAGCTGTTGCAAAACTACAAGTCCCATCGTGCCTCTGCCTCTGGGAGTCATGCTTGTGGCTGTCAGAGTCTTGCTATGCCTCATGGGACTTGTAGTTCTGCAACATCTGGAGGTCCGCTAATTGCATATCCCTGCCATAAATCAAAGACTAATCAACACCAAGGATACAGTACAGGTGGGGAGGCAGAAAGGCACAGTACTGGTGGGCATAGCTCCCAACTGTCCCTGGTTTCCAGGGACTGTCCCTTATTCAGAACAAAGTCCCTCTGTCCCTCTTTCCTCCTCATTTGTCCCTCATTTTGGTCTGATCTATATAGTTGCATATAAAATGCACCACTTATCTATCAAAAAGTGTTTCCCAGTGCTAAACCTTTCATCCAGTTTCTAAATGGCTGCATTTGAAAAGTCCAAAAGCCAATATAAAAGAATAGTAGTGGTGAAAAAGCACTTGTGGGTTTAATCAATCAATTTTTTGTACAATTCTCCTTGTAAGTGGGGTGGGGCAGGGGGTGTGTCCTATGCCTACATACTTTTGCCAATAGGTGTCCTTCATTCCCATCTCAGAAAGTTGGGAGGTATGCTGGTGGGGGGCATAGGTGTTCGCACAGGGTGTGCCAGGTGTGCGTCGGCACACCCTAACCACCCAGTGTGCTGCAGATTTCCCCTGTTTAGACCACTGATATTTCACCAAAGTTCCCTGATTGGGCTCCTAAAAACATTATAATAAAATAAAATAAAAATTGTAAAAAATAAAAACTACTGACACCACTCTCTACCCTACTGACACCATCCACTGCTCTACTGACACCCTCAGTATATATACACATGCACATACACACATATGTGTTTCAGTTTTGGGGTGCACACCCTAATGCAATAGGCTGCGCACACTTATGGTGGGGGGGTCAGGAGGGCACAATACTGAAATGAGGAAGGGCACAGTACAGATTCTGGTATGCTGCCTGGGACATGGCCATCCTGGGACAACTTAGTAAAAAATTGTGACTATCCTGGTAAATCTGGGACAGTTGGCAAGTACAGGGTAATGCAAGATTATCCTGGGGCCCCCATGCACCTGCCCAGGGGTGCCCATGCATTAAGAAGGCCCTGCATACTCCCTCTGTTAATCTAAAATGGTAACCTGCAAAGGCTTTTAAAGTGTCACCTATGGATAGTAACATTTTAAAGCGTAACATGTTTGATATCTATTTACTCAGCGTAGCATCATCTTTTGTATTTTACAAAAAGAAAAATAGGGTTATGTATTGTATCTTTGCATTACAATTCAAATGCATGGGGGCCTGTTCATCCTGCACATGTGAAGACCCTTCACTCAGGTGTACAGATCGGTCTGACCGTGTGATTGAAACTACAGTGATGGTGGTCACCAGGGTAAATAGAGAGAATAAATCTCCCCAGTGGGGACACAGAGAGCAATAAAAACTTGACAGAGGTTCTAACACATCATTACTGTTTCCTAAATGCGAGAAAAAAATGGTGTCAAATATACCATAACTAATACATAATGACACTGCTAAATTCCTTCTGGGTATATAGGGCCCCTGCACAGGCGTGCGCAGGGGGTGTGCCGGGTGTGCCAGGGCACACCCTAATCACCCTGTGCACCAGGGTCGATGATAAGGCAGTACAGCCAGCCCACCTTCACCATGTCCTATTAGTTCCAAATGGGTGCCCAGGCACCTTCCGAGCAGGAGAACCGGCTGTACCGCCTTTTGCAGATATCGATCCTCTTGTTCCTCCCATTGCAGCTCTGGCGGCTTTTCCTCCTCTCCCTCCCTCCGGCTGCACTATAGGGGGATAGGTTCCAGGACCTGTGTCTCCATTCTGTCCTTAGTGCCTTTTTCAGTCTTAAATGTAAGACATGAAGGGTCTGTTTGGAACCCTAATATTTCACCAAAGCCCCCTCAAAAGGGCAGTTAAAAAAATAAAAATATAAATCTAAAAAAAATAAAAACAAATTCAAAAGATAATAATAAAATAAAGAACTGGATCACATGTGCTTTGCACTCGCCACTGCCTAATGGCTGCCTCTGTTGCTCTGTGTTTGAGCTTTGGGGCGCAAACCCTAATGCAATAGGCTGTGCACACCTGTGGGCCCCTGTGTCCCTCAGTCATGAGAGGATTAAAAGAATTGTAAGGATGATTTAAAAATAGAAGGCATATATTGTACAGGGCAATTCTGCTGAACGCTCCTAACTCATCAACCGACATACAGGATGTACCCTATAAATATATTCCTTATTATGATTGTGCATTGTTTAAATATGTAAATGTATATCCGAATAATAAAGTTCATCTATGGATCTTATGGCATTTTCCGGCTTTCTTAAGACTTATTGAAAAGGTACAACGATGACAGAAACTAATCTGCACCATGATCTTCAATGGTGGATAGATACAGGACCAGCTCTAAGGGACAGCTGATTTCTTGTCCACAAGTCAGCAGGTTGGGGGACCTCTAGTGGTGACATGTGGGACAATGCAACTTCTATTAAATTACTTTGAGAAGCATTTGTGACACACAGTGCAACAAAATGCAGCTTTTCTCAAAACGTCATCAGCCTGTCACTTTTCTTTTCTTTATCTTTTTTTTTTTTAACTCTTTAATTAATAAACAAAGAAAGAGAAAAATGACATCAAGCCAAAAAGGTAGCCAAAAGAGATAAAAGGTCTTGAAAAAAAGAAAATCAACAAAAAAAATCAAAATTTTAATTTTTTTTTTTTTTTTTTTAAATCATAAAATAGTCGCACAGCTGTGTAATAGATGTATTCAAATTAACCAGAGTAAAAATCTGAAAGCTGCCATTGCTGATTAATTTTTCAAGAGCCAGCTGCAGAGCTGGCCTTATTCTTTCTTCGATAGATATATGGCCAGTCAGTGATCTGGAAAAGTCAAAGTTGAACAGTCAAGTTCCTCCACCCCAAACTCGCTCATCCATGTCTTTATGGACCTGGCTCTGTGCACTGGCCCAAATCATTTGGTGGAGGGCGATTATGGTGTGGGGTTGTTATTCAGGGGTTGGGCTTCGCCCCTTAGTTCCAGTGAAGGGAACTCTAAGAGCCCTCTCACACTGGGGCCGCCCGAGCGTCAGCGGTAAAGTGCTGCTAGTTTAGCGGTGCTTTACCGCTGTTATATCGGCGCTTTGGTGCTGCTATTTGGGTGGCAGTGGGACACTTTTAACCCCTAAGAACGCCCCAGTGTGAAAGGAAACATTGACTTTAATTAAGAGGTGCTTTACAGGCGCTATTTTTTAGCTAAATAACGCTAAATAAATACATTTAGTTAAATAACGCCTGTAAAGCGCCTCAGTGTGAAAGGGGTCTTAAGTTGTCAGCATACAAAGACATTTTGGACAATTTCATGCTCCCAAATTTGTGGGAACATTTTGGGGGTGGCCCCTTCCTGTTCCAACATGACTGCGCACCACTGCACAAAGCAAGGTCCATAAAGACATGGGTGAGCGAGTTTGGGAGGGAGAACTTGACTGGCCTGCACAGAGTCCTGACCTCAACACGATAGAACACCTCTGGGATGAATTAGAGCGGAGACTGTGAGCCAGGCCTTCTCATCCAACATCAGTGCCTGACCTCATAAATGCACTTCTGGAAGAATGGTCAAACATTCCCATAGACACTCCTAAACCTTGTGGACAGCCTTCCCAGAAGGGTTAAAGCTGTTATAGCTGCAAAGGGTGGGCCAACTCAATATTGAACCCTACAGACTAAAGCCTCGTACACACGGGACGACGATCGTACGTACGACCGTTGCAAATCGTATGTTGCATAATGTAACTTGCATACTGACTGCACTACACGATCGTACGACCACAGAAAGAACGTTCAGGTGATTGTAATTAGCATCCGGCCATTCCTGACTTCTGAGCATGCGTGTTTTGCACAATACAACTTGTTGTACCAACTGCTCTGTACACACGATACAACGGTCGTATGAGCGCTTGTTGGTACACCAAGTTTTCTAGTCTGCTCATACAACTCCCCTTGTACGACCGTCGTATGTTGGCTGTTCTAATCGCGCATACGAACGATCGATATCGCATACAATGGTCGTTAGTATGACCTGTTGTATACGATCATTGTCCCGTGTGTACGAGGCTTAAGACTGGGATACCATTAAAGTTCACGTGTGTGTAAAGGCAGGCGTCCCAATAGTTTTGGTAATATAGTGTACATATGGTATAATTTCCAAACCCAAATCATTACTTACTAAATTAATATTTCCATGCCTCTTCTTTGGAATATAAATGATTGCATTTCAGTGATGAAATAATGTGTTATCCCTTCATTTGTTACCAGAAATCTCTGAGCTCAATGAAAAGGGTATTTCCAACCAAGACCAGCAAGCTACTTCCGCTCGTATTCTTCTTTTTGAACCTATTTTAAAAGTAAAACAGCTGTCCCCTACAGAAACCTTAAAATAATATTTTTACAATTAATGTAGCATCAACCATTTACACACAGAGCTGGTGGAATTAAGAAACGATTGGCTCACTCTGTATTCTAACTCTTCCAGTCCACCTTAAGAAAGGATGAGTGACAAAGTGAAAAATGAAACTATTGGTGTAGCTTCTTAAGTGGGCTTCTTGTGACACCTAGTGGCCAAAATTGGTAATTTATTTTAAAATAATGTCTGATTTTAGTTTGGGATTGAATGCTTTAAACAGAACATAGAATTTTGCACTGACATTTTTCAGCACCTATGTTATCCTTTTTATTAACTCGACATAAATAAGGTTATTGCTAATAGCTGGTATCGTGTTTTTTATTATTTGTAGTTTTCAGTACTTTGGAAAAGTGCAATGTTAATAGCATAAATAAATGGACAGCAGGGGGCACTGCAAGACTCAGAAACTGTAGACAGTTTTTAAAATTTCTGTGTTCATGCAAAATTGTTAAGAAAGCTTTACAACATCAGACTTTATCGACAAAACTTCAAGGAGCAAAGTGCTTAGGGCAAAATGTTATAACCATAAGAATCCATTTTGGATTGTGTGACTTAAAGCGTAACTCCACTTTTGTTAAGAAAAAAACATTTCCCTCTGGGTGATCTATGTTGCGGCACACAGTTTTGAGAATCACTGTGCAATTGTGTGCAAATACATTAAGGGTCAGTGCACACCACATGCGGTCCAATGCATTTTTTTAAGCATCAAAATCGGATGGAAAGTAGGTTATATGCTTTTCAACAGCATAGTTCACACCAGTGAGGTCAGTTTCAGTGCCTTCCAGTTCCAGAAAAAAAGTAGAACATGCTGCATTTTTTCTGCACTGAACTGTACTGAAACACGGTGAAACATATCAAAAACGCTCCGGAACCTACCAAAAACACACCGGAAAGCATAAAAAACACACCGGAACTGGCCCTTAAAATGTTACTAAACCCACAACAGTAAAATCTGTCTGTATATGCAGAATAGCATTCTTGTTATACTCACTGTGGAATTTAAAGGGTTAACCCTCTGCATTGTGTAAAAAGGCTCTTTGATCTTGTATGTGTAGCCAAGAGTTTAAATAGTGCTCCTTTATCCACTTGCCGACCACCCGCCGCAGCGACAAAGTGCCTCGTTATTGCAAACTGCGTCGGCCGCGATAACTAGTATTGTGAGCGCGCGCACCGCCAGAGGTGTGCTCACAGTGTTCCAGGGGGGCCAGGGAGCAGGTAGGGCGGAATCGATCTCCACAGGCTACCCGCGATGGCTCCCCCGCAGTGAGAGAATGGAGGTCCGTGTATGTAAACACGGATCTCCGTTCTGACAGAGGGGGAAGGGCTGTAATCACAGGCTTCCTGTATATGGAAGCCGCGATCACTCCCCCTGCCAGCTAGCCCCCATACAGTTAGAACACAATGAGGGAACACAGTTAACCCTTAGAGCGCCCCCTGCAGGTTAGCATTTACACAGTAATCAATGCATTTTTATAGCACTGACCGCTGTATAAATGCCAATGGTCCCAAAAAAGTGTCAAAATGGTCCAACAGTTCCACCGCAATATCGCAGTACTGCTAAAAATGGAAGATCGCCGCCATTACTAGTAAAAAATAAATAAAAAAACCCAAAATTAATTCTCATCATTCGTAAATGCGGCAACTTTTGTGCAAACCAATCAATAAACGCTGATTGCAATTTTTTTTACCAAAAATATGAGTAAGAATATAAATCGGCCAAAACCAATGAAAAAAAATGTTTTTAGCAAAACGTAAGAAAAAATAGTTTTTTGCAAAATTGTCGCTCTATTTTTATTTATAGCGGCGATCAGAAATGACGCAGAGGTGATCAAATACAACCAAAAGAAAGCTCTATTTGTGGGGAAAAAGGACGCAAATTTTGTTTGGGTGCAACATTGCACGGCCGCGCAACTGTCAGTTAAAGCGACGCAGTGCAGAATCGCAAAAAGTGCTCTGGTTCTAAAGTGTGAAATCCTTCCAGGGGTGAAGTGGTTAACTTGGGACATTTTATGTTTATTGATGTTGTGGAAACTCCCCTCTAGTGTTGAAACTGCTGAACAGAATGGTCATGTGAGAGGTACCGCTTATGGGATTTGTAGTACTACAGAGGAAGTCGATCTCTGGACTCTGCTATAGAAGGACTCCATTTCCCAGGATGCTGTGCTGCAGGAAGAGGTCTTTGGAGAAATGATGCTTTGTACGAGAACCTATTTAAGTGGGGGGAGGAGTTGGCTCCAGTCTCTTTGGATGGCGTGATCGACCTATGGGGACCTGTGTGTACGTGCTACAGCCGGATTGCAGCCTAAACCAAATGATCCAGCTGGCTAGATTTACACCGCACCCCAGCGAGCAGAAAAACGACTTGTTCCAGTGAGTGATCAGCGGAATCAGTGTGCCAGCATCTGAGTTGTTCCAAATTCAGCGGCATCTGCAGTGTGAGTGGCAGTCGATCCGGAGAGAACTGCAGGGAGAGCAGTGGAAGCCGGTTTCCCTAAAGCAAAGAGCAAGTGGATACCATCAGTTCCAGCGTCTACAGCACAGCCTGAGCAGCCGGACCGCTTTCTATGATCAACACGGTGGTGAGCAAGCAGAAGCCTACCTTCGAGTATACTCTGTTGTTTCTATACCTCTTTATCAGTACAGATTCAGCTGTCTTATTGGATCACAAAGAAATCCTGTGCACAGGTCCTTCTTTAACAGCTGTTATAACTTGAAGTCAGCAATCATTATAAAGGCTCTTTCCTAAAGTTTACTCAAGTTTCCTATTTTGTGCCTTAATTCAGGGATTAATGGACACAGTTTATTTAGGTACCCAACTTTAGAACCAAACAAGGACTTCCGGTTCCGGCGCCGTATGACCTAGCTGCTCTCCTCAGCAGCTCCCGCCGGGCGGCTCAAATCTCGCTATAAATCGGCCCAAACAGCCTTCTGACAGGACATCAGGCACCATTCAATGCCTCCCTGCTAGCCCATATATCAATATCAGGCCGGACACCGCGCACCGCAATCCCGGACTGCGTACCCGAAAATCGAGGCCGCGGCTCCGGCCTAGCACGGAGCAGCTCCGCCACTTACGAACCAGGCGCACACAGCAGCGGGACAAGTCACCCCCGATCGGACACACGGGCTACGCCCTGTCACTGGGCGCCCACACGGGGCTCTTCGGGAACCATAACGACTCCTCCTCCGACTCGTGGGCACACAGGCTAGCCCCCACTGAACAGGGCGACGACACACGCGGACCAAGCATTCACCGCCTCGACGAGGCACGATCCGGCCTCGGCGCCGGAGCTAAAAGCCCATGCGTCAGGCCCTAACGCCACGCGCCACAGGCCGGACTATAACTATATACCCGATCGTCCCTCCGTAACTTACCACGGACTACAGGACAGTCTTCCGACAAACCCGGCTAAATATCGCTCTAAACTCGGCGGGCCGCCCTCGACGACTCCTCTCGTCGATCCAGTATGCCGCGGCCTTGGCCTTCAGGAACAAACCAAGATTTCAACCCATGGA
>BLSH010330452.1:393943-413521 GCA_018402905.1 Glandirana rugosa
CCAAGGGTCACTCATCGGCTTCAATATAGGTACAACCAACCCTCGAGTTCCGAGGTACCCTTACCCTCACGAAATTCAAAAGGCTATGGACTTTCACATAACGTTTCAGGGTTAAAGTAGAACCCTCACCACATTGATCCTCTGATCAGGGAATGGACGCTCTCTTGCCTACTAGTGGCCCGACGAGCCATTCTCAAACAATGGACCATCACCACAAGCCCCTCCATTCCTCAGGTCAGAAAAGAGATGACTGCTTTATTCTATAAGGACAAGCTCAACACAGATCTCACACACCCCAAATACTCCAACCTGTTCTTCCGTAAATGGATGCCCTTTATTACCGCAACTTTACCTCAAGATGAAATTGGGACTTTGCAATACACTTTCAGGTATCGGAAAACTTAAAGCACTCCCATTCCCATGGAGCCTTGAGCTCCCAACCAACATGGATATAACTTCGGCTACTCACTGGGAACCTTCACTGAACTATGTCTCTATGTTTTCCCGGACCTCCAGGTGGACTACCCTCTCCCCTTACACCCTTCCCTTTCTCCCTCTCCCTCCTTTTTACCAAAGTTCGTTTGCATCTACTATGTTGTAAGAAGATCCATCCCAATTTTTATGTACCATGCATACTGTCTTTTTTTTTCTCCGTTTCTGATGCTCATACCTTGTTTTCGCTAAGGTTACTTCTGTTTGCTACCTATTGCCACAACTTGTAATTCCATGAATCAGATGTATCTTTATTAATACTCTGACGATTTGTAATGCTTACAAACGATCAATAAAGTTTTCTTAAAAAAAAAAAAAAAGAACCAAACAAGCCGGCAGAAGATTGAACTGAACTTCATTAACGGGCCCTTTGCATTGCAGTAACCATTTCTCACATGACCAAAAGTTAAAGTTAAATCTCCTAAGGAACTCTTTGAATTAGATCAGGAGAATTGAGTTGAATAATTGTTATTGGTTATTAGTATCTGTGTTGAACCACATTGAATTCTACTAAAGCAATAATAATATTTCCCAGGTCTTATTGAGCTGCATTAATATATTTGATAGTTCACTCATTCCAAATTTCTGCAGTATTAGAGTGAGTCTTTACATTCTTATCACTCGTTGTGCCTACATACATCTTGAGTTGGTATATCATATATGGGACTATCAGATATGTGATTACCCTCTATTAGAGAAAAAGGGAATATATTCTTTTGTTACACTTATTGTGTCTATTAATAGTGTCAAAGTGTGCAATTGATATGTTATACTGATATCTTTTCTGCTCAAACAAGTTATCTACAGTTGCTTTATATAGTCAATTCACTCTTAAGAGTTATATCTCTAAATATTATAAGTAAACTCTTCTGAATTGAATCCAAGGGTGGTCTCCATTACTCTTGTAGTAATAATACTTATAATATTGCATAAAAATGAGTGAACCCAGAGTGTCTGAGGTGATGAGAACTCTAGAATTGAGGAGGAGCAAGGGGGCAATTGAATTCTCATGTGACCCTCAAGAGGGCAGCGCTACATATGGCCAGATACTTCCTGCTTGCACTATCTGTGTGTAAGGCCATACTACACGCAGGCAGGGTTGTAAGTTTGCACATGCTCCATTCGGTCTCTCTTATGTTGTGTTGGAGATTTCCTGTTTCAGCAGTTGAGCTTTTCAGGTCACATGGTATTTACATCATAAATGTGCGTGTGTATACAGATGCTAACTGACAGCCCAGACCCTCCCTCCTCCTCCACACTGAGTAACTAAAAAAGAACACAGTGGGTGGGATATCACATCTAGAATCATGGGAGATCCGCCTCCCATAAGAGCACACGGACACAGACTATAGTGGATTTATAAAGGCTGTGATTCCATTAATGAGATAACACCACGGCCTGCAGCCATGCATATTGATGTTATAGATATTTCTATAGTTTTACTTTTGCAAACACCCCACCCCTTGTCATCCTCATCCTCCTCTTCACCACACCCGAAAAACCAATAACAAACTTGCTAACACCCCACCCCCTGTTATCCTCATCCTCCTCACACCTGGCCATCCACCGCAACCTTGCTAACACTCCACCCACTGTCATCTTTATCCTCCTTTTCATCTCACCTGGCCATCCACTGCAAACATGCTAACACCCCAGTGGATGTCCAGGTATGATGAACATGAGGATGAGTATAAAAGGGTTGACAAAAAATGATGGGGCTGGTAAATGACATATTTACCAGCCCCCTTCCCCCACTCTCCATCCTGACACATACCCTGCAGCAGCCGTCAGGAGAGAAGCGAAGCCCAGGCAGTAGGGGGTATCGGCGCTGCACAAGAGGATTAGGGTGTGTCACAGCACACCTGGCACACCCCCTGTGCATGCCTATGGTGTCCTCCAAGGGCAGACTTCTGCTGACACATCCCCATGCACAGTCATTTATTGGGCTGCTAATACAACTCCCTGCAGTCACAACCCTCACTCATGCAACTGAGAACAGAGGTCATGCGATTACTTCTAAAAAGAAAAAAAGGATTTATAATTTTTATATAAAGTATATGTATATGTATACTGTATATACACAAACGTTTTCCATTTCATTTCTATTTTAAACTAAAAAGGTTATTTTACAAGCTAAGTGTTGTAAAGCTATTTAAAGGATTTGTATTTTCTTAATTTAGCCCTTTAGGCTGCATTAAAAGACCCTCTCCCTGGCCCAATTACCCATGCCCTTTTTTAACAAAAGCTTCCAAATTGGCTGTGAAAAATTTCCATAGAATTTAATAGGGTTTAGATATTGTATTCAGGATTTAAAGATTTTTTCCAATGGGTTCAGTGACCGCCCAGCGGAATGAACTTTGCTTAGTTTGCTCATCACTACCCATGTCTACCATCTGGATAAATTAGTTACTATAGATCTCAGTTTTAGTAATTCCTTGTAACTAGCAATCATTTGTTAGCTTGTCTTTATTGGGAGTGCTACCAGCATTTTATAGGTGTGTTGAAGAATGGTGCAATCTCCAAAAAATGAGAACCAGTCACAATTAGGTAGTCTTAAATTATTAGAATTATGCAAGAAAAAAATTATCTTACCTCCCTTTATAAGGCTTTATTTATGGGTCCATTTATAAATTGTGCCACACCGCAGCTTTAACCACTTCAATACTGGGCACTTTCACCCCCTTCCTGTCCAGGCCAATTTTCAGCTTCCAGCGCTGTCACACTTTGAATGACAATTGCGCAGTCATGCTACACTGTACCCATATTAAATTTTTAGCATTTTTCCCCCCACAAATGGAGCTTTCTTTTAGTGGTATTTGATCACCACTGGGTTTTTTTATTTTTGCTAAACAAATTTAAAAACCAAAAAAAGTTTTTCTTTGTTTCTGTTATAACATTTTGTAAATGGGTATGTTTTTTCCTTCACTGATGGGAACTGATGAGGCAGCACTGATGATGAGGCACTAGTATGTAGCACTGATAGGTGTCACTGATGGGCACTGATAGGTGGCATTTATGGGCACTGATAGGCACCACTGATGGGCACTAATGGGCAATGATGGGCTCTGATAGATGGCACTGATAGGCAGAACTGATTAGGAGGCACTGACAGGCATTACTGATGGGCACTAATTGGCATTTGTTATGGGCACTGATTGGCATGTGTGATGGGGCACTGATCAGTATCTGTAATGGGCACAGATTGGCATCTGATGGGCAATGATTAGCATCTTGGGTGGGCACCTCTGAGGGCTGCGCTGATTATCAGCACAGACCACTCTGTCAGGAAAGCCACTGATCGGCTCGCCTCTACTCGCGCCTTGTCAGCGCGAACTGAGGAAAAGCTATTACCAACACTTCCTGGTTACCGCTGTGATCAGCTGTGATTGGTCATAGGTTTTTTACTGAGATTGGAGATGCAGTTTGTGGGAGCTTTGCACGCCCCCCATCATATGACACCCAGTCAGGATAACTGATCCCCCGTCCGGCCGTCATTCTGCTATAAGTCAGGTGGAATATGGTTAAAAAAGAAAAACTTTACTTTTTATAAAGTGCTTTATTTAGGGTCCATTTATAAATTATGACACACTGCTGCTCAAAAATTTTTTTTAAAAAAAGCCCTTTACTTTTCATAAAGTGCTTTACAAATTTGCATTTTGCTTGAACAGGAGAAAAAAGTCAGGAGGAGAAGAGCCCAGTCACATGTCCTGTCACAGTCTACATTTTATGAGTGATTTATAATATGCAGGCACAACATGGAATAAAGACTGCAGTATACAATGGAGAACAGATATCACTATCCACCATAAAACGGGGCCTTAGTTTGTCTAAGATCAACTCTTTTAGGTAAAAGTCAGAGGTGAAAGACCCACTAAGGTCTAACAGTTGCTGTCGTTTACTGTCATGTTGTTAATACACTGCCTTCCAGCTCCCAAGTAAACATAACATTATAAAACAGCCATGTAAATATGGAATTCATGTGCTATGCTGTTATTTACCATCAGGAGACAGAGGCTCAATTCATAAAACTTTAACACAAGCAAAAATATCTTTATTTTCAGCCATGTGCAATGCTGCTGTTAGAAATCATGGGGCCCTGTACAGTCTACCTGAGAGGCCCCCAGGAGGGCCCTCTCAGCCTCTTCCCCAACATGCTGACTGCACATTGTGTTCATCCAGGAAATGAATGAGCCAGTGAACACAACACAATTGCTGAAGCCAATCCCCCCTGGCTTAGCCTGTAGTAGCTAAAATCAGACAGGAGGGAGAGGAATAGAAGCTGGCTATGTTGCAGTGGAGCCACAGGGGGATCGGTTCCAATAATTGTGCTGCCAATCTGCCACCCTCGCTTTGTTGAACTGCCTGCACCATAAAGCTGCCTGGGCCCCACTGTTTTACATAGGAGGCCTGGGCCCTGTACAGGAGGGCCAGTTCTACCCCCTTATAAGCAACCGTGACCACGTGACTGTAATTTTCAAACAACAATGACCTCTGATGACTTCAAATTTGTACCAAATTTCAGTGTTATTTTTGGAGGTTTGGATTTCCAAAAGGTTTCTGGTAGAAAAAACCAAAGGCTGCTCTAAGGCCTGTTATCTAATTCTATTGAACACCTCTAGCTTGACCTCCAGAGCCACTAGGTCCCACCATTGTACCTTGGTATCCATGGAAGAATTTTTAATGGAAGTAGCTAAGGCTGTTTTTTGGCCCCATCATCTCATCAAACAGGGCTACTAAGAGCTTCCCAAATTACTCTGCACAATTTTGCATTATTTGCTGCTCCGTAATACTTACTTTTCTGGTGCCTGGCTCGGATTTCCACTTTGATTAGGACTTCTGGTTCAGATGTTCAGATATTCATACATTTTTAAAACTACAACTGAAGTTCATTCTAGGCAAAAAAAGTGGGTTCTTGTCTGATGGATATGACTCCAGGTACCTGGATAAAATAATACTGATATCCAACTGATGCTGCTTCATTCGGTTCTGTGCATCTAGTGGTGTCTGCATTCCAGTAGAGATGAGTGATCTTCTCAAATGTTTGACACATTGTAGTTTGGCTAAGCTTTTTAAAAAGTCAAGAACCTCCAAAATTCAGAGTTCCCTAACTGGAATTCCCACCAAGGTCAATCAAGCAGTTTTTGTTTCACTGTGTCCAAGTGGTGGCATACCAGCCTGGTTCTCATCTAAGACATTGTTTTTGGTAATGTTAAATATAATTGGAACAATTCAAATCAACAACTCATTAATAATGATGAATTATTAGAAGTTTCAAGCAATCAAACTCTGGGGGTTTGGTGTAATCACACAAGTCCATAACGCAACTCTCTTACACAGTCCCTTCTAATGTATTACAGCAGTTCCTCATTCCAGGCTGATATAATTAAATTAACAATCATGATTTATTAGAGAAAATAACTCCAATCAGAATAATGAATGTGATTTTCTTTGGTCAGTCCGATGGCGTGCCTTCATAGTCAATGCGCTGATTTATGGCAGCAAGCCTTTTCGCTCACAGCCAGTGACAATTAAACTCCAGAGAGTCGTCACAGAGATTTAGAAGGGAAAGCACCTGGCCGGGTTGGTCATTCACAACAAAGAAAAGCCCAGCTGCGGGTAATTAAATAAAGAGACAGAATCTATCACGCTTCCCACGAGGCATCTGTAGGAAAACAAATTGCCAAAAAGAATATTTTGGAGTTATATATCATTGTTTACTAGCTGGGGCTAAACATAAGCTCATGTAACTGCGAAGTGGAAAATGTACAGTATGTGCGCCTGTAGTGCATACTGTGTAATATATGACCTATGGAAATGTTGCAATGATCGCAGGAGGAGGAGTCACACGCTACTGATACTGGATGATTGAATGCTAGGATAAATCAACAGGCATTACAAGGTTGATCTGACATGGCTGTTGGGTGATACAGCTGTCCCATGGATTCCTGTAGTCATTTGTTCAGATTTTGGACATTAGGCCAAACTTCTTAAGTCTGAACCTAAAGGGCCAGTACACCCTTTATTGATCTTTGCTATATATAGATGGGTTTAATCATCTGCTACATTTTGCATATTATGGGGTCTTTTTTGGACTGCAAAGGTGAGATATTCCTGCTCTAAGTTTGGGTTTTGTTACTGCTCAGCTTAAAGTGATAATTTTTTCATCCACCTTGGGGTATTTCCACTTTTTCCAAAGCATGTTCCATAAAATATAATACATAAAATCTTGGTAGAGTGGGGCACTTCATAATAGCCATGACAAGCACATATTGGAGCTGTTTCAAGTCTCCAGCAACTAGCAAAAGCTAAAAGATCAGCTTGGAGTAAACTGACCCATTAAGCCCCTGCCCTATAGTTATAAAATAATATTAAAACTATGTGTAATACATTGGTCAAATGCCAAAATAATTTTTATTAGAAAATCTTTTCTAAGAATTTTTTTACGAGTTTCGCACCATTAGTGGATCGCAGCAACGGACAGCCATCAAATTTGGCTGATCGCAGCCATCAAATTTGAGTGATTGGAATGATTTTCTAATCAATGATGGGAGAATCATGTGAGAAATATAATTGAAAAAGAAATGCACATGAACAAAACAAAAGAAAATTCCCGAAAAGTAAAGAAAATTCCCGGAAAGAAAAGAAGAATCCGAGGCCACGAAAATTATTTTCTGTAGCAACATGAGGTGAAATTGAAGGCTTGGTTGGTCAGTTTTCGAAATCAATGGTGGCGTCATCGGATCACAAAAGGTACATAATTTCAGATTTTCAAAAGAAAATTTGTTCGGAATTCGACCCATGTATGGCCTGCATGATGGATCTATGAAGGACATATGCACGGGGGAAATTCAACTGCAACCAATTGAGACTATTTGCTGGGAAATGCAGAAAGAAAATCAACTGATACTTGAATGGAAATTCTAGGGATAAAATGAAGGCCATCACCCAGCCTCAGTAGTAGCAAATGTGCCTGAAAAAATGCCCCCTCAACAATGTGCTGATGTATCAGTACCCAATGATACCGCTACTTACCTTTACAAGTACTTCTCTACACTTCACGTCTCTGTCATATAAAACTCCCGGTATGTCCAGCTGTGGAGGATCATGCAATCTGCCTCTGTAATATGCAAAGCTGGGGCTTGTGCAGCCAATTACTAGGCCCAAGATCTGTCACATAGAGGTGGAGGGTCATGTCATTCAGTGTTTAACTTGAACAGATATTGTTGACAAAATGTATAAAAGAAGATGCAGCGCATACAATTATTTTATACATTTTATTCACTGGGGTTTGTGATAGCCTTGATGTTCAGCTGGCAGTATTTCTAGTGCTATTGATTTTATTAGTGAAGCTGCACTGATTGTCTTTTCTTATCAGATATTGTTGACAATTGAAAGTGAATTTTGCACAGGTAAATTGATAGTATAGGCTGCGGAGAGAGCCTAGCACAGACTATGTGGGGGGTTGGGATTTTATTTTCCTGTTTAACCCTCATTCTCCATACAGGAAAAAATGAAGCAAGCAGTCAACAGCAGTAGTTAAGGGTAAACTAACTATATATTGTGTTAAGGACGCACTGGATAGTCTTTAAAGCATTTTCCCATGCAGGGCAAAATATCAGGTTTGCTCTAATTTTTCCTACACAGCAGCACATGTCTTTACTTTACTATCATTCCATTCAGCTTTTGGAGGTGAGGAAAATACCCAGTACTTCCAGGAAAGAGTTTAGAAAGGTTGCCTATAGTTTGGTAATTAGACAGTGGCTGACCCAGGCTGGGGAAGGGGTTAAAGTTGTGTCCTCTGTTCCCAGGCTTTTTGGGCCAAGCCTATCCTCCCCATATTATAAAAAGGGGGCAGGCCGGGTTTTGCAGAGCCCTGCTCAAGAATAAATTCTGTGATTGCTGGAGAAAGCAGAGGAGTATTGCTGCACCTTGTAGTTTATCAGAAGGCACCGGGAGTCTGGAGATCTATCAGTTCTTGGAGAACACCAAGCATGGACTACTACCTTGTTGAGGTATGCCTGGGCAGACTTAGGGCTTGTTTATACTTGCTTCAAAACATGGCTTTGGACACATTTTTTTAAAGCTCTCTGAACACCAGTCAAAGCTCATGTGACTAAATTAAATGGTTAGCTTAGGGTCCTGTTTACACCTTGCATTTGCTTTGCTTTGCTTCAAAAATTATACCCCAAGTCGCTTTAGTGGTGCTTCAAAGCATCTTCAAAGCCTCCATAGAAGTCTATGACAAAGCTCGCTTGAAGCACCTGAAGCTTTTGAGAGGCTTTAATTTAGCTTTAGCTTGGCTTTGTTTTGGAGAAATTGTAGGTATCAGATATCCACACACACACAGGGCATCTGCCAAGCTTCATTAAAGCTTCAAAAAAGCACTGAAGCATCACAGAAGCATCAAAAACACATCAAAAAAGCATGTTGAAGAGATAGGTGCTTTCATGTGTGTTGAAGTCGAAACAAGTGTAAATGAGCCCTAATAGAGATTGTCAGGGACGTTCTGTTGCTAATGTTCACGTTGATCGGTGTCAACAAGATGCTTCACTAAAGTTGCATCAATTGTTCTAAGCCTTGTTTAAAGTCATTTCAATGTTACCCAGTGCCCCAGTTGTGGTATAGCAACCCAGATTCTGACATAAGGAATTGTTTTTGGTAATGCTAAGTATGATAGGAACATTCTAATCAACAGCTCATTAATGATATATTATTAGAGTTTCATGCAATCAAACATTGGAAGGTTGGTGTAATCACACAAGTCACATCTAATGTATTACAGCAGTTGCTCCTCCAGACTGATACAATTTAATGAACAATCATGACTTACTAGGGAAAATAACTCCAATCAGATTAGCGCATGTGATTTTCTTTGCTTAGTCTGGTGGCATGCCTTCATAGTCAATATGATGTCTATTTAGATCAGTGGTTCTCAACTCCCGTCCTCAGGACCCGCTAACAGACCAGATTTTAAGTATTACCTTGAGGAGATGCAGACTAGAATACTGCAATCACTGATCAGCAAATGATATCACCTGTGATGCATTTCAGTTATCCTGCAAACCTGGCCTGTTAGTGGGTCCCGAGGACCGGAGTTGAGAACCACTGATTTAGATCATCCAATAAACATATTTGTTCCTCTTTGCCCAGATATCCAGCTAGGTGCTGTCATCCTGCTTCTCACACACCATAGAAAAGATAAAGTCAGACTTTCAATCACAGCTCACACATATAGGACAACTCTGCCCATTGAGTGATAGTCATTGCTTCCTGCACATAGGGCGCCAAATGGAGATGTTTGAGGTGGAGATGGGGGTACAGTAGAAAGGTTAACATCTCTTTAATGCTATTCCAGCCTAAACACTGGCAGGTCACCCGCCCACCACAAGGGAATAGAACTAAAATATAGAAACAAGCAGGCCATTTAAGGATGACCCAACAGTATTATCCTAGAGACCATAATGAATACTTTGAAATAAATAAATATTTTTATTAACAAAGGCATTTTTCTTTATATATTTTTAAAGTATTCATCAAAGTCTCTAGTCTAGTCTCTAATACTGTTGGGTCATCCTTAAATGCCTTGTTTATTTCTATATATTGGTTCCATAATTTGAAATCCAATATTATGTTTATAGCATAGTGAAATAATTGGACAATGGCAAAAGCTTTCCTGGGAATCACTGCCCAGTGTATATAACTGTAGCCATGTGCTCCCTTGGGAATAGCTGGTAGTTGTGGTTCACCTTATAGATGCCCTCAATCCCACCACTTGTTTTTGTTTGTTTTATTTAGGGGATTTAACTTGTATGGGGAAAAGGGGTGACTGTGGGATGTCCAAAGAATTGGTTACAGTATCTCCTATATACACGGCCGTATATACACTCTACTTCCTCCAGCACATCTATTCTGCAGACTATTGCTCCTTCACTTCTCTCCAGCACATCACTTAGTTCCTGACCTGAAGGGAAATTTATCACGCTCACATAACTCCTTTCTCTTCACCGCAGCTAGCACATGGTGAGGCCTGCACTTTGTCAGCAGGACCTCCGGACCACCCTTTACAGACCAGGGTCTTGGACCCCTCAAAGTGTAGCTTAGTAGGTTGGTGCTAGCCAGGCCTTCCAGGTCAGACCGACCTACTTTCCTCACAGTGACACTCCTTCCCCTGACTGACTCCCAAGACTTACACAGACTGTCCACTATTCCTCTCCCAGACTGCTCCGGCCTTTCTTCTACAGCTCCCAGGGTCTATCACTCACCAACTCCAGTGGATACTTTAAAGTGTTCTCAGTAGCACCTCTGCTGTTCTCCTGCTCCCTTGTGCCCTCCAGGAATCCACTCAACTCCTGGCTGCACCCGAGCCTCTAGGCCTCAAGGTCACCCATCCCCCCTCCCAGACTAGGGGCTCCCTACCGGGTAGAGGCCTCCACAGCACCTCTGCTACATCTTGCACACCTCCACCCAACTTCTCCTCCCCTCTTCTGGCAGACTGCTGTATTTAAGGAGGCCTTCCCCCTGCCAATCCAGACTGTAGAATGGTCAGGGCTCCTAGTCATACATCAGGAAGAGACACCTCCTCACCCATCTCCCTCTCCAGAACCTTCTCTGCTCAAGGGAGGGGGAGGAAACTCCAAGGGGTGTTCCTTCCTTCTGTCTCCAGCCACTCCCTGACCCACTCCCCAGCTCAGATCAAAACATTCAGGCCTGCGTTTACAGTCAGGCCTGACTAAATTTTGCCTCTCCTAGCAAAAACTCACTACAAAAGGCCCCTATCACTATGGGGGTGCTACATAACCATACAATTTTGCCCTCTCTGTGAGGCTACTGTTCTTTTATAGTGTACTTAGTTGATAAGCCTCTTTTTCTGTTGGAGTGTTGCAAAATATTTAATTTTCACCTTTTTTCCTTCTCTTTTTCGAATGACATGTCTATCAAGATCTGACTGCTGATTGCCTTGTGGCTCATAAGCCGTTTCTAGAGCCATTACCCTTGATTTACATCTTGGGAACCATACCCAGGCACCCCTGCAGTGGGGCTGGCCTGTAATGTTTGCTTTGAGCACTGGATCCTGCCTTTGGTGCTCTCCTTGGTACATATTGGAACAAGTGAGAGGCCTGAACCCTGGACAGGACCAGCAACAAGGACATTATTTCCTATTTTCTGCAAGACACATCACAATGCTACACTTCTATGCTCTACACTTTTGTGTGTTTTTACCCTGGCTATCATTGTCTTACTTCGTTCGGCCCTATAGGTAACATTATTATAGTGTTTGCCTATTTAAATTTGGCAGCATTTTCATTATTTCATTCAGCATTCACTATCGAAAGCTCCTCTCTTGCTAGTGATATAGTGCACATAAGGCTCCTAAGTGAGCACTTCTGGCCATCATTTTTTGCCAACAATGCAAGCTGATTACACAAACTGGGCTGAAGAACTCAATAGAAAGCTGTCTACTGATACTCATTTTTTATGCTGTAAGATTACAACTCTTGTCTTCAGCCCTGCTATTATGCAATGAAGAGTGTAATATGTCATTCTCCAGTGTGTTCTTACTTTCTGTGCATATGAGCAGAATTTTATGGCTTAGAAGAGCTTGGTCGGCAAACCAGCCTCAGGAAAGGTGCTTTTGCATATTGGAATACAAGCTTCCCTTTGGGAATCCGTTTGAGAAATACATTGAGACCCACTACTGAGGGAATGGGGTTTCAATCCCACTATCCGCAATCTTGCTTCCCTATTGAATGGGCCTCCTCTGCCTTACAGTATGTGTATATTCTGTTCTGTTCTAATACAGGTCCACCCTTTCCTTACAGATCTTCCATCTCGAAGCCCATTAGATCTGCTCAGAATTTTTTGAAGGTTGACCTGCCCCCCTGGAGATGAATAGGGGTGTTTACTAACATTTCTGCCAGCTTAGAACAGTTGTCCAGGACTTTTATTTCACTCCTTTTGATGGAGCTATAGATCTGCCTTGATTCCTCCTGTTTTCTTCCTAGGGGCCCCTCCTTTTATTGTGTTACATGGGGAGCATCCCAGAAAACAGTTGCTTCCCTGGGACTCTTCTTATTGCTTTCTGTAGGAGTGCCATTCCCTTTCCCCAAGACCTGCCTTGAAGGCATGTCAAACAATTAAGATTCACCTATGGGTGGTTTCAGAACTGTCATTTATGGCTGCATGCACACCTGATCCTTTATCCCACTATGGAATTCTTCGCTGTACTTCTACCCAGATGGGTGGTTATTTTGTATCTTTCTCTAGGGGCTTATTCCCTCAGTGAACAAATCCCTCCTCTTTTTTTTTTTTTTTTCACAATAAGTTTATTATTGCAAGAATTAGAACAATAGTCTGAAACAGTATACTATATCAGGTCTATCTTAGTAACATAAGATCAAGAGAAGTATACAGTAATACTCTGCGAATCTGTCAACAAGGCAGGTCAAAATACAATATGAAGTAAATCACTTAATATTTCTGTACATATGTAGTTAGCTTGATGTCAGAGCATTATATTTTATAAAACTGATAATTGAGCTCAACAGATCAGACAAGGGAAGTAGAGAAGAGAAAAGAAAGGAAAGGGAAATAAAGAAAGGAGAAGGAGAGAAGGGGAAATGTTTCTGGGCGGGTCAAGGAACTGATTATATGGCTTAATAAACAATTTACGAATCTTTAGTCAAAAAGATTATGATAAGTCTTAGATTGTGAGAAGGTGTTCCAAGGATTCCAGAGTATGTGGAATTGTTCGGTCAAATCTCTTTTGATTGCGACCGTTTCTTCCATATGTTTGATGTGATTAACTTTATCTATCCACTCTTTGACTGAAGGGATCATTGTGGTTTTCCAGTATAAAGGGATGAGACTTTTGGCGGCATTGAGTAGGTGTCTAGTAAGGCATTTTTTATATGATCTGAAGGAAGTGTTGGTCATGTGTAACAGACAGCAAGCAGCATCTAATGTGATGTTGGTATTAGTGATAAGTCTTATCCAGTATATTATTCGTTTCCAGAACAATTGTATTGGGACACACTCCCACCACATGTAGGAAAGTGCCCTTTTCTTTGCGACATCTCCAACAAGCGTCTGAGAGAAGACCATTCCAGATTCTAAGTTTAGTTGGGGTAATATACCATTGGGTGCGTATCTTATATGCATTCTCTTGTAATTTTGTACTGATTGAGCATTTATGGGTAAAGATAGCCGCTTTCTCCCACTGTTTCACAGAAATGGAGGTTCTGAGCTCTTTTTCCCATCTTAGTCTGTAAGCATCTATTCTCTCAGACGTTGGCTTAGTTAGCCATTTGTAAGCCATGGATGTGCAGTTGGTAGTGATTTGTTTATCTAAACAAATCTTTTCGAAGATCGTAAGAGTTCTAAAAAAGGAGATCTTTTTTTTATTGTTCTGGATAAAATCGTGAATTTGGCGGTAATGCCAAAGAGCTATGTGTCTCTGGGTGAACAATTGGCTCATTTCGGGTCGAGTTATGATTTTATTTTTTGCTATACAGTGTCTTACCAATAAGGGATAGTTTGAATTTGTCGGGGTAAGATTTATTTCATGAATTCCTGGGGTGAAATCAGGATTATGCAGTATTAACGAGAGTGGACTTGGTGTTGAGGAAAGGTTATGTTGGGTCGCAGTTTTATGAAAAATCTTTAACGTGGTGGAAATCAGGGGGTGTTCTGTTACAAGTTTGGGATAGTTCTTGGGGTTCGACCAGGGGAGAAAATGTATAGGTGTGTAGATTCCTCCTTTTTCAATTCTAACCCACTCTTTATTCTCATGGTGGCAATGCCAATCAATGATTCTTGTTATATGTGATGCATAGTAATATTTTTTATAGTTGGGTACTCCGAGTCCCCCTTTAATTTTGTCCAGATAGAGAAGGTTCAGGTTAATTCTGGGTTTTCTATTAGCCCAAAGAAAGCTTCTCTGTTTGTGGGTTAGGTTATTGAAAAAGGTATCTGGTAATGTTATAGGAAGGGCGTGAAAAAGGTACATCAGTCTGGGAAGGATCACCATCTTTAAGATGGCTATCCTGCCGAACCACGAAAAGTTTTTGGGGTTCTAAATCTGGAGGTCTTTCCCTATTTTCCCCAACATGGGTATAAAATTATGTGCATAGATTTGTTCTACTTTGGGGGTCAGTTTTATACCTAGATATTGAAGGCATGAATGTTCCCATTTGTAAGGGCAGTTTTGGTTGGTCAATTTGGCTGAAGCCTCATTCAAGGAAAGATTCATGGCTTCAGATTTTTTATGATTTATCTTAAAATTTGCAATATATTTGAACAGTTGAAACCATTTATTTAGGTTAGGAAGGGTAATATGGGGCTGAGTTATGAAGAACAACATATCGTCCGCATAGGCCGCGGTTTTATATTCTTTACCATCAATTTTGATTCCATGTATATCTGATTGTAGATTGATGTTTCTGATCAGGGGTTCTAAGGTTAGGATAAAAAGGATTGGGGATAAGGGGCATCCCTGCCTGGTGCCATTGTTTATTTGGATTGGGTCTGAGAATGTATCGTTGACTTTAATTTTTGCACTGGGGTTAGTGTAGAGTTTTTTGATCCATTTCATTATTTTCTCACCTAGACCTATAAATTCGCACCTTTTCAGCATATAGTACCAGGCTATCCTATCAAATGCTTTTTCCGCGTCTGTTGAAAGAAGCATAGCCTCGATTTTATCCAGACGGGTTCTATGTATAATATTCAAGGTTTTTATTATATTATCTCTGGCTTCTCTGCCTGGCATAAATCCAACTTGTTCGAGGCCAATGATATCTTTTAGAAGAGGCTTAATTCTGTTGGCCAAAATTTTTGCCAGTATCTTGAGGTCTAGGTTCAACAATGAAATGGGTCTGTAGTTTGTGCAATCAGTAGGGTCTTTGTTTTTTTTGGGGATGACCGTAATGTGAGCGAGCGAAAAATCTCGTGGAGGGGGTGTTTGGTCATGTGTCAGGTAGTTTAATGCCCTTGTAAGAGGTCTGTTTAATGTTTTTTCGAATGTTTTGTAATATACTGATGAATAGCCGTCTGGGCCTGGGCTTTTACCTGGCTTTAAGTCTGAAATAGCTGTTGTAATTTCTTCACTTTTGATGGTTTGATTTAAGGATTCAGATACATTTAAAGGGAGTTTAGGTATTTTGCTATTGATTAGAAATTTGTGAATAATTTGCTCTCTGCTTTCGATATGTGTTGGAGGTTTATTCTGTGTGGGTATGTTATAGAGTTTTGTGTAAAAATTAGCAAACATTTTGGCTATGTTCTTTGAATCATGGGTGGCGTTCCCAAATTTGTCTTTGATACAGTGAATATTCCCTGCGTGAAGAGAATCTCTTAGTGCCCTGGCCAGGAATTTGCCACTTTTATCGCCTGATTCATAAAATATCGCTTTTTTCAAGTATAGGGCCCTTCTGTATTTGTTATCAATGATATTTTTTAGCTCTTTTCGTTTTTTAAGTAGTTCCTGTTCTGTACATAATGATTGTGAGTGTTTGTGTTGTGTTTCAAGGTTATTTATCTGTGATATCATTTCGTCTAGTTGTTTCTCCTTTTCTCTCTTCTTCCTCGCCCCAATCTTAATAAATTCTCCTCTTATCACACTTTTGTGTGCCTCCCAAATAATCAGGGGCGAGGTATCTGCTGTATTGTTCAGGGTAAAATAGTCTGTCAGAGCCGTTTGAATACAACTCTGCACCCCTGGGTCTGTGAGAAGCGCAGCGTTCAATCTCCAGTTGAAATCTGTCTTCTTCTTACTGGGAGAGAGGAATGAGAGAGAAACAGGGGCATGGTCCGAGAATGTGATATTCCCAATTTCGGCACCGCTTACCCATGGGAGATCTCTTTGGGACATAAAGATATGATCTATTCTGGTGTAGCGTTTATGAGGAGCCGAGTAAAAAGTAAAATCTTTGGTGGAGGGATGTAGTGATCTCCATACGTCCACTAGGCTTATTGATTGTAACAGTAGTTTGATTTTTTTAAGTATTTTGTATGTTATACAAGTTTGTCCCGAGGAAGTTTGTTTTGTATGGGATTAAGTGGGATATTGAAATCACCTCCTAATATTATACATCCTTGGGCGAAACTTTTTAATTCATCTATGACGTGTCTGCAAAAGGATATGTGAGCTTTGTTAGGGAAATACACATTAGCGATAGTCAAAGGTTTCCCATTCAAAGTACCTTTAAGGAAGATGTATCTGCCTTCAGTGTCAGTATGTTGATGTTCGACCTGGAAGGCAGTTGTTTTACTCAGAAGTATGGAGACACCTTTAGTTTTGGAGGTTTTGTTTGTCGCGTGATATGCTTGAGTGAAATAGTTATCTGTTAATTTTGGGATGTGTGGATCTTTAAAATGGGTTTCCTGTAAAAGGACTATTTTGGGTTTCTTTTTATGGAGTTCCCTAAGTAGTTTGTGTCTTTTTTCAGGTATGTTCAGTCCATTTACATTGTGGGATATAAAATCAGGTAGATTGCCCAGACCTGAGTAAGCCATTCGGAATGCGAAATAGGATAAGTAGGGGGGAAAGGAAAGGATATAGAGGGGGGAAGAAGAAAAAGGAAATCAAGATAGATAAAGAAGGAGAGGAGAAAAAGAGAGAAGTGAAGTCAAATGGTCGGAGGTGTGACCGAGGTAACTCCTCCGATTGAAACTTATGCAGGAAAATATATAACTTACTCCCTCAGGACGTGTGTTAGTCCGTCCTGGTGGAGCCACAAATTGGATTAAGGTTTGTGATAAGACTCAAATTAAGCACGTTAAATCTTTTGGGGGTAAGTGGAAGGCAAGATGAAAGAGGGCCAGTAAATCTACCGTTAAAAATCAACGGAAGATAAGTGATTATAGATGGGTTATCTAACATTAGTGGGAATGGCTCTAGGTCCTGCATTAGGAAATAGATTAAAATTGAAATGTGTAGAATTAAAAGCGGCTTGTGCTTATTTAGTTGTAACAAGTTCTTACTAGCTTGCACTTGCTTGCGACTCAATAAAACAAGCTCCACCCTATTTATGGTTAGAGCATATGTGAGTCAAACATAATCTGAATTTGCTACGTGGTATCTCCACTGACTCAAAACTATAGGAAGGTCTAGTGAGAGTGACTCATGCCTAAATTTATTGTATGTTGACATGAATAGGTCTCACCCTTGGTTCCTTGGATATAGTCCCGAATGTTATAATACACCTTTTCTTGGGTGTGTAATGTTACGATGTTTTGCAGTCTTTCAAACAGTTCAGAGGTGGGTAAGGCTTATATTCATCACTCCATGACTAGGGGTTACTTATATGAGTCCCAAACCGGATTAGTCCAGGAGTATATGCAATGGGGATTAATAGTTTTAGATGTAAATTGACTGTGTCCCGACAAAAAATTGTAATAGATTATTTACCTGAGTCTGTGGATTTTACTTGATGTTTATGTGTAGTACCTCTAGGTAATGTGGGAGTAGTTTGTACTCACAGTTCTTTTACTTCAAATAGAAAGGTCGGTTCGTCTGTAGGTTGATGTTCTCTGGTTGAGATCTAGACCGGAATGAAGATATGAATCCCGGGGTATCCTGTGTTGAACGGGGGCATGAGTAGAAATCGTCGCTGGGAAGAGAATATTAGACAGTCAACAAAATATCAACCGGTTATGTAGTAACTTCTTGTTCTCCAACCTATAGTCCGTATACCCCATGAGGAATAGTAGTATCTGTAATGTAGACTCAAAATTGCCATGTGTTTATGAGTTTTTCCTCCCCTGGGATGAGAAGTTCCTGTACTTTAGAAACAGGAAGGTTATTTCTTAGAAAGTGACGTATTGAGTGTATATGGTACATTAGCGCCATCTACTGGTTGTAGAGCAAAAGAACTTTATTGTAGAATCTGTTATATAAAGTTTATCTCAATAGAAGCTGAATACACTTATCTCTGCTGTCTGTTTCAATAATAATGGTTAAAGCATAGCATTAAAGGTGTTTCAACTGGGGTCATATATCTTCTTCAGAAGATTATTCAGAGCTTTGGATGATCAGATTTTAACAAGTATTTCTGGTCAGTCTTGAAACCATTACAAAGGTATACTTTACCAATTCAAGGAAGATTATATTCATCATTTGCTCCAGGAGCAATGTTCAGAGGTTCAACTTCAAAGTCAGGAAGGTGATGCATAGATCTTTTGAACCAGGATCAGCAGGTATATATATGAAAAAAAAAAGAAAAATAACAAGAGGAGAGAGGAAGAGAGGGGTCAAACATGAGTTATATTGTAACCAAGTGATTTAAGATTATCCTTTAGGTCCAGGATCATGGTGTAACAGGATTAGTATTTCCCTTTAGCTTTGGGGGTTTTGTTAGGTGTGAAGTGATGCCCATGCATCTCTGAATGTTTGGCCTTCTTCCCCCCAGCTTGACATGGGGATTTACTCGGTGTAGCTCTGTTGTGAGTTGTGTTTAGTGGTATTGGAGGTGGAAGACGAAAGTCTTTGTACCACTCTGGGAGATCTATCAGATTGTTCACAGAAATGAGGGAGATCATCTGGGGTTCTCAGTAACACTTGTTTCCCATCAGCGTTGGCTTGGAGAGCAAAAGGGAATTTCCAACGGTAGTTTATACTAGTGTTGAGCGAACCCGGACTGTAACGTTCGGGTCCGTACCGAACTTTAGGGTGTCCGTGGCACGGACCCGAACCCGGACATTTCAAAAATCGTTCGGGTTCGGTCCGGGGATTTCAAGCCATGCCTGGGCTTGCAATGTCAGGCCCAAGCGAGTTGTGATCATATTTGATGGCAACCTTTAAGGGAAAACGAGAGGTTCGGTTGCGACTACCCTTTGTTCACAATGACTCTTGGGGTCTACTAGAGGGAGTAAAGACACTTGTTAGACTATCTAGAGGGTCTCACCATGTTTCTGAAAGCAGAAGGTGGAGGTTATGGTGATTTGTGTTGAGTGTTGTCTCGATGTGGCTCATTTAGGGGTACAGTTCGACCCCCCTTCTTCCGGTTTGTAAGTCTCTACGTACCCGTAGTGAAGTGTGGATTGTTTTGGGGGTTTCGATTTCCCTTTATGATTAGGACAATGTGGTAC
>BLSH010330455.1:0-11228 GCA_018402905.1 Glandirana rugosa
GCACTGCTGTCAGGGGACATGTACTAATGCAAAAGAAGTACTGTACAGCCCAGAGACCTGAATTCTTTTTTTATCAGATCTCAAAAAAGTAGCAGTCACAACAGATCTAAAATCTATAAGAATATTTTACTGAAAAAATTAAGCAAAATCCCCCAACTTCGTACCAACTTATACAGTACTATTAAGTTTCATAGTATAGCTTGTGATGTCCTTTTTTCACAGTGCTAACTGCATTAAAAGTTTACTAATTACCAAAACAGAGCACACAAACATTCTCCTAAACTCCAACCCCACATTGCAGAGATGAGGCAGGTTTTATCCTGAAATAAAAATGACAGCCTCGTATTTCAGGGGAAATAGCCAGATGTATAGTATAGTGACCGGAATATGAGATCAGCTTTATTGGGCTGCAATTGAAGAGGGAGAGACAAGGCAGGTATTATTGTGAAAGGAAAAGTAGTGTATTATTTCAGAGACAAAGTCCAGAAATATTGCGCAGACTCAATGCACAGTATGTAGGCAGCTTTTACTAGGACACAGTTTTAAAGACAGACACCAGTCAGCTCCCCCCTCTCCCAAAATTATTCATCAACTCAGACACCTGTACCCCCCCCCCCACTCACTGGCACCCCAATACGCCCACACTGATCACCACCACAGAAATCATACAGCATTCATCAATTAATCTCCATTTCATGATTTCTGTGTTATATCACCAACACTTCACATGTACAATAGAGAAAAACTTTATTCACATTAACATCTCCTTTCCTAATCCTCCTCCCATCACCAGGACACATCTAGTGATTATAGGATACACCATCACAATGATATTAGGATCCATTATAAAAGTGATCCCATAGAATTCTATTGGTGATCCATTCTACGGGGACACATTATATTAGGATCCATTATAAAAGTGATATAATATATGAGATAATAATGTAGATACACTTATCAATCATGCATGACAGTGATATATGATGAGAAAGAATGACACAATCTTCAAACTTATTATATTCTTATTTCTACTACATATTGTAATCTTATATTATAGATAGATAGATAGATAGATAGATAGATAGATAGATAGATGGATAGATGGATAGATGGATAGATGGATAGATAGATAGATAGATAGATAGATAGATAGATAGATAGATAGATAGATAGATAGATAGATAGATTTGGTCTTAAAGGGCCAGTACACCTCCATCTGTGCCTCCCATAAGTCATGTTACACTCTGCGCTCTGTCTCAGGCCCAGCACTCTATACAATGTCCCATCTCACTATACATAATGATCCTGTACTGGGAGGAGCCATAGGAAATAATGCCCCGCCCCCTTCTGTAAGTAATGCAGCAGCCGTACCCCCTATAGAGTCTCCATGTACATCCACACTCAGAGCCGGAGAAGTGTACACTGTTATATTGCAGTCTATAAATAACAGTAACTACATCTCTCCAGGTAAACACTGCACCCCCAGATCAGTGCAACCCATCCCCTCTTACCACTGAACATAGCCATACTGACTGATCAACCTATGGCCATCCCAGAGGCAGGATAAAGAGACTCCACCCACTTTGTCCTTTCAGGGTAAAGTGGGAGGTTCTCTTGAAAACCCTCCAAACCCCCCTATATATTCCCCTTTGCTGTCCCCCAATATGTTGTTGCTCCATTAAAGCCCTCGCTAAGTTCCCAGTTTGACGAATATGAGGGATCATGTGATCTTCTCCCAGTATACAATGCTCAGGCCTAAGCAGCCAATCACCAGGCTTGAATGAGGGAGGGGTGACATCATAAATCCTGTGTAACATAATCCAACGTGGAACCTACATGGGGAATGTAATGGGGCAGCAGAGGAGAGCAATAATGGGGAATACAAGTTGATGGGCCCTGAGTAGACAAGTGACTGAGTGGGGTTATACTTGGGTCTCAAAAAAAATAAAGCCTTATATAGGATTTATGGGTATTGAGACACACATCCCCCCAGGGACTGGAGCATATTTGGGGAACCCTAGAGAATCTCACATATTTGTGTTCCCAAGCCATATG
This sequence comes from Glandirana rugosa, assembly GCA_018402905.1. Lineage (NCBI taxonomy): Eukaryota > Metazoa > Chordata > Amphibia > Anura > Ranidae > Glandirana > Glandirana rugosa. The sequence continues at coordinate 2,056 of BLSH010330455.1, forward strand.
ATATATTTGGGGCAATGTGATTTTTTTTTTGTGGCCTCCAGACAATGTCATATACAGGCGGTCTCCTAGTTACAAACATCCAACTTATGAACAACTTCTACTTACAAACGGAGGGAGACAACAGGAAGTGAGAGGAAATCTCCCCCTAGGAAGGGAAATTCACTCCTGTAAGAGTTATTATGGGAAAAAGGGGTCTCCACTGATGCTTTATCACCAATCCTTGTTTCCACAACAACCCAAAATTTTCAAAATCCAATTACCATTGGGACAGGTAGTGAGGTGAAACAAACATTACAGGGGTGTTAACCCTTCCCTATGCTATCCAAAAAGCTTTAAATTCATTTTTTTGGCTGGAGCTACACATAAAAATGTACCTGTTCCGACTTACAAACAAATTCAACTTAAGAACAAACCTACAGTCCCTATCTTGTTTGTAACCCAGGGACCACCTGTACAAGATGCAAAAAGACGGTGCTGCGCTAAACAATCATTAAATTAAATATATATAAATAAAGATGATTTTTAGTGACAATTCATCATTAACCATGACATACCCCTGCGGGTATCATATAAAGTGGTTAGTGTTTTGTACATAAAAATATAATGCATATACAAATATAAATACAAATGAAAAAGGAAAAAAAGGGGAAGGGGGTATAAGTAAATATTGAGTCTCTAGTGAGGAGTCCCAAAAAAAGTGAAAAAGCTTCAACAAAACTGCTTCCTAGTGGGGTATAGTATGTCCAACTTCCACGGATCACCAGTGCCACCACCGACAGAAAAGTTGTCCAAGAACTTGGATTCACGTGACCATACAGCCAGTAAATCAATCAGACTTGTATGGGATAAACCCAACGGATCACCACTGTATGTTTGAACTTGATGGAAATACACAGTCAATCCACTCAGTCCACAAACAGTGGACAGGAAAGGTAGTCTTCCATATTCCTTACACCATTAAGTCACATGCAGCAAAAAAATGGAGTGAAACTCCACATAGCGTAAATCCATAAACATCTTTTTATTAGTATAGGTGTACAAAATGGACATAAAAGCCGGCATACAAAATATAAAATCGAATTATAAGACTACTGTGATCAGCACCCAAGCCTAATCCGACGCGTTTTGCCCCATCTGGCATCATCATGTCATATACAGTATTTGGGCCCCTGGCTTCCCTCGTAGGCTTTCAGAAAGATAAAGATTAACCCTGTGTTCTCCTTTTCCCTTAATACCTCTCTTCTTATTCAGCACAGTAGTGCAGAGTGTGAGACCCGGAGCAACCAATCAGATGGTGTGACTGTTAGCAGCACTGTGATGTATATTGCTGTTCAGCATGTTCAGGGCCCCAGAGGGGGTAGAACCGGCCCTCCTGTATGGGGCCTGGGCAGCTTTATGGTGCAGGCAGTTCAAAAAGCTGCTGATCACAGCTCAGAGCCCCCACCATCTCCCCCACAGCACAGATGGCTTCTCCTTCTCTCCTTCCCACCAGCCGCTGCAAGGGGAGCCACAGGGCAATTGGTTTCAGAGACTGCCCCCCCCCCCACTCCTATAACCCCCTTCTCCTGTCCACAATCCCCATTTCTCACAGCTCTGATCCCCCCTGTGTCCCCCTTCCCCCCACAGCTCTGCCAGCTCCTCCTCCTCTCCTTTCCGCTGGCTGTCAGCTGCTGCGGGCACACAGGGGGACTGGTAAATATGTCATATTTATCAGCCCCTTCCTTTCCCAAATGAACACAGTAAGTGATTGATGTCAAACAGGGTTGTCGGGAAGAGGCCCTTGTCCCCATCAACATGCAGACAAGGTGCTTTGGGGAGGAGGGGGTGGGGGGGTCAGAGCCCTCTTTGCCTCAAAACATCCCCCATGTTGAGGGCATACGGCCTATGGTTCTGGAGGGGAGGGGGCGTTTGCTCGTCCCCTCCCTTTCCTGACCTGCCATGCTGCATACTCAGATAAGGGTCTGGTATGGATTCTGGGGGGACCCCACGCCGTTTTGTTTTTATTTTGGTGTGGGGTTTCCCCTCAAAATCCATACATGCCACGCCGTTTTTTTCTCAAATATTATTAGCCGGCAAATCTTTTTTTAACATTCAGCTGTCAGCGGAGGACACCTCTGACAGCTGATGACTCATTGGTTGTTAGGGACGTGGCAGATGCTTTCTGGCCCGCTCCTTAGCAACCAGCTGTATACAGTGAATTTAAAGAAAAAACAAACAAACCACAAAACGCATCTAAAAATGCATGAAGATGCAACACTGACGTTTTTGGTGCGACTCCATTGAAGTCTATTACATGCAAAACGCAGTCTCCTCTGAGCTGGTGAATCGGGGAGGGTGAATTGTGACCCAGATCACCAGTGAAGTGCGGAGATCGCAGCTTCATAAACTGGCCGGTTCTGTGTCAGTCAATCACAGCTTCTCCGTGTGCAGAGATAATCGGTGGGGAATGCATTCTCTCCCCATTATCTCTGCTTTATAAACCGAAAATTAACGGGGATCACCGCTGATCACAGTTTCATAAACAGACACCTTTGTCAGAAGTTTCTGCAGAACTTTCCTCAGTGTCTCCTTCTTCTTCTCAGAAGCCTCATCCAGTGACTCCATCTCATGTCCTTTATGTCCTCCAATCATAGAACAAGACACACAGATACAGGTCTCATCCTCAGTGCAGTAATACTCCAAGATCTTCTTATGGACGGAGCATTTCCTGCTCTCCACGGACACAGTGGGGTCACATAAAATGTGTTCTGGGGACTTTTTGTGGACTCTCAGGTGTTTATCACACAGAGAAACCTCACAGTGTAGACAGGATCTAACAGCAGGTACAGGAGAGTCCACACAGTGAGTACAGAAGACCCCGGACTCCTCCTGATCTGGCTGAGCAGACAGGAAATTCTCCACTATGTTACGCAGTGTTATGTTCCTGTGCAGTGCAGGCCGATCCTGAAACTTCTCTCTGCATTCAGGACAGGAATATCCTCCAGACCCCCCCTGTGTATCCAGCACACGATCAATACAGAGCCGGCAGAAGTTGTGTCCACATTTCAGCATTACAGGATCTGTATAAATGTTCAGACAGATGGAAAAATGTATTTATTTTATTTCAGGTACTTATATAGCGCTGTCAATTTACGCAGCGCTTTGCATATACATTGTACATTTACATCAGTCTCTACCCTCAAGGAGCTTACAATCTAAGGTCCCTAACTCACATTCATACATATACTAGGGCCACTTTAGAGAGGATCTAATTTACCTACCACTACCAGCATGTCTTTGGAATGTGGGAGGAAACCCACGCAGGCACAGGGAGAACATGCAAACTCCAGGCAGGTGGTGTCGTGGTTGGGATTCAAACCAGTGACCCTTCTGCTGCCAGGTGAAAGTGCTACCCACTACACCACTGTGCCGCCAGCTCAGCTCTCAGATCAGCAGACGCCATCGCTGACAGCAGACGAGAGGAATGAAAAGAAATTCTCTGACACCGGGGAAGAATGCACTTGGGTTGGTCCCATTCCCCTACACAGGGTGAGCCTGAAACAGATCAGTAATATTAGACACAGAGATCAGAGTATAAAAGAGGGAGGTTTTTTTTACTGTCGTAAAGATAATCAAACCTCCCAACTTTGAAAGCAAGAAAGAGATAAAGATGGGTTTGGAGAAGAACGCACTAATGGCCCGTACACACGATCCGAAAATCGGACGAAAAATACCGCATACGATGCGATCGTACGATAATCGGATCGTTAGTACACAGCTTACAAGAGCCGATCATGACAGTTCATCAGATAATATTCGATCGGACAAGCATGAAAATTTTGATCGAATGGTGCCCGATCGTACGATTTTCGTTTAATCAGTACAGTTGTCGTCCGACAATACAATACAAATACACTACAACACATCACATAACTTCAGATTTTTTATTCTGTCGTACGAGAATATTCGTGACTTTAGTACACTTTTCCGATTCGATCTGAGATTAGCATGCAAAAAAAAAAAACGGACGATCTGTCGTCCGATTTTCAGATCGTGTGTACGGGGCATAAGACCCCTGTGCACGAGGTTTTAGCCCATATGTGCCCAATTCTGGGATATTAGTGTCCCCAGGAACCACAGATGCAGCATCTAGGCCTGCAACCTGCAGCCTGTCAAAGTCTATGAAAGGCTGAAATACACGGTAGTTGGATGGCACTGAGCACTCTACTGCCTTAAGCCTCGTACACACGGGACGACGATCGCACGTACGACCGTGTTGAATCGTATGTTGCATAATGTAAATAGCATACTGACATGCACCCGACGGTCGTACATACAACTTGCGGCCGGCCGAACGTGATGACGCGAACGAGCGTATAATGAGGAAGCAGCGTCACCTTTTGGGCTCCTTCATCTAATTTCATGTTAGTTGAAGTGGACTTGGCGCATGCGTGTTTAGCACAATACAACTTGTTGTACCCAACTGCTCTACACACGATACAACGGTCGTATGCGAGCTTGTTGACACGACCAAGTTTTCTAGTCTGCACATACAACTCCCACGAACGACCGTCGTATGTTCAACTGTTGAAAGCGCGGCCACAGACGATCGATTCTGCATACAACGGTCGTGAGTACGACGTGTTGAACACGATCGTCGTCCCGTGTGTACGAGCCATTAAGGAGGAAGGAGGCCAAGGGGACTAAAAACCACCATGTCTTTATGAAGAACAGGGAAGGGTTCCTTACTAGATAAGGCTGCAGATTTTGAAATCTATCTCATTGATGTGTAGGCAGGTGCCTACAAGGGAGGATTCTGTGTGTAATTTACCTAACTGGTCTACCCAGGCTGGGAAGGGGTCAAATGTTGGGGTGCTGGTTAATAAGGTTTTTTTGGATTCTGTCTTCCTTCCCTGTTGACATATAAAAAGGTGTAGGCCGGGCCCGAAGGGAAGAAGCCTGCACATGGGATTGCTGAAGAATGGCTGTTGTAACATGTAGTCTCTCAAGTCATCAAAGTTCTGGAGGATTCTACCAGCTGTGGAGGACAGCAGTACCGGACTCACCTTTTTCAGGTATGCCTGGGCATCTACAACTTAGTCAGTCTGGGTTGGAACTTTATTGGCATTAAAGTTTCAGTGAAGTTTCTAAGCTGTTCTAAGCCTGGTCTGAAGTCATTCAAAGGGGTGCATGGTGATTGCTGGCATATTCAAGAAAGGGGCTGTAAAGCACATATGGGGTTCAGAAGTTAGCTCACTACTATGGGTTCACCTGGCAAAAGGGGTGGAAGAAAAGAACAGTTGCCTTGAGTATCCAAGAACTGGTGGAAAGTGAGCAGCAGCCTGTTTATAAGCGTGGTACCTGGCTTGGTGACAGGTTCTCCAGTAGCAGGGGGTAGGTGCTCTGATTTCCTCCCTAGTGGTCAGTTCCCCAAAAAGTACCGGAACAGAACTCAAGTTTCGGGGACCCACGACCTGGCCACATGGTATGAGAGAGCAGAAGACGTTAAATAAGTGCACGCATGAGGTCCACGCTATGTGCACAGTGGGACCCCATTTTGTCATTGGGAGTGAGTTTGACAAAGGTACTCTGGATGGGTAGAGAGGGCACGGGCTCAGAAGTGTCCCTTCTAAATGCAACATACAATGAGGAAGGTGTGTAGTGGCACGAGATGGAACGCTTGTATGTGTAGCGTGCATAGAGTTTTTGAGGGATCCACAAAACATTTGTATGGAGCCTGTTCACAAAAACCAAGGCATTGGCCTTGTTGTGTTCAGACTGATGCATCGGGGTCAGAAATTCTATCCCCAACCCAGCCACCAGAACCATTCATGGCCCATTTAACCTGGGTCTCTTCAGAACGCAGAACCATCCATCAAGGATTCTAGCTTGTAGGGTAGCTTGAGTAATCCTAGAAGTGGCTGCTATTTCATAAACTTCCCCCTAGCATGCACCAGATTGTATGTAAGATTTGTATTTGCCTGTGTGTGGTCAGACAGCTAGATTGGAGTTGATTCTCACACTAATGGTGGCCAGAGGAAGTGAGAGCTATGAAAAGTGTATTACAGCCAGGTATACTTGCTCAGAGTAAGCTCTCCTCTCATTCCCTCGTAAACCAAACAAGGTCCCCACACCCGTTAGCGAGTCATCACAGGCTTGCATCCTGGATGGCCCACCTTACAAGTAAGATCAGCCAAGGGAATGTTGCAAATGGGCTCAAAGGGAGTGTTCTGCCTTCAGCCGGATTCATTAACTTGTTTGCCTGCAATATCAGATTTGACCACAAGATGGAACTACTTGTAATTTTTCTTTTTTTTTTGCAGTCAGAGAAAATGGAGTGCTGTCCGTGATACTTTTTTTATTTGCACTAACATACAATTTTTTGGGGTATCTCCCCTTCTTCAAGGTCCAAGCAGTACTGATTGACAAGAGTTTTAGCCAAATGTTAAAAAAAGAAGAGAAAAAAGAAAAAAGAAGAAAAAAAAGAGAAAAAAGAAAAAAGAAGAAAAAAAAGAGAAAAAAAAACTCAGAGGGAAAGGAAAAAGAGGAAAAATAAACAAATACAAATCAATGTATAATGCAATGGTATTGAAGCTAGCTGCAGAGATAGTGAGATAAGATAGGCAGAGCTATAGACTGGGGAGGGGAGAGGGGGTGACAGTCACAGAGGGGGGTCGTAAAACTTTAGAATAATGAGTGAGAAAAACGATATCTAAGTTTAAACCGTGTGTAAAACTAAAAATGGATTATTCAAACACACGTCAACTTCCTAGACACTACAGTATACATCAGGGATGAGAAGCTTCACACTTCGATATACATAAAACCGACTGACCGATGCAGCTATCTCCATAGTTCCAGTTTTCACCCCCAACACACTAAAGGAGCCATCATACACAGCCAGACCATCAGATACCACCGGATATGTTCAGACCCAGAGGACAGAGATAAACATCTCAGAACACTGGCAGACTCCTTCCATAAGAAAGGGTACAAAGACAAAACCATCAACAACGGCATCAACACAGCCTTGAAAACCCAAAGAGAAAATCTCCTCCAATACAAAGAGAAAAAAACAAATAACCGTGTCCCTCTAGTCACCACATACAACCCAGCACTAGAAGAGATAAAAAAGATAATCAAAGATTTACAACCCATTATAACAGAAGATGATACCCTGAAAGAAATATTCCAACAACCCCCAATATTGGCTTTCAGACAACCACCCAACCTCAGACAAAAACTAATGAGCAGGAAACTTCACTCTGATTATGAAGTCACAAATAATGGAAGCAAACCCTGCAATAAAAAAACGTTGCAAACTGTGCAACCAGATCAATCCATCCAAGAGTGTCACACACACAAATGGGACCTTCAATATCATGGGATGATACAGCTGTACCTCTAGTAATGTGGTATATCTCATTCAATGCAATAGGTGCAACAAAGGATCTTATGTTGGGGAAACAGGACAGAAATTGCAAAGATGAATTTACACAGACATTCCATCAAGGAACATAAAGAAGATGATTTCTGCACACCTGTGGGACATCATTTTTCACAACCGAACCACACTATTATTGAAAACCTCAATTTTTTTGTTCTTAAAGGGAATTTCAGAACTACCCAGGAAAGGGAAACGTTTGAACTAAGAATGATTCTCCTTTTTGACATAAAAAATAATGGTTTAAACGTAGATATCGGTTTTCTCACTCATTATTCTGAAGTTTTACAACCCCCTCTGTGACTGTCACCCCCCCTCCCCTCCCCAGTCTATAGCTCTGCCTGTCTTTTCTCACTATCTCTGCAGCTATTTTCATTACCATTTGCCTTATACATTGCTTTGTATTTGTTTATTTTTCCTCTCTTTCTCCTTTCCCTCAGAGTTTTTTTTCTCTTTTTTTTCTCTTCTTTTTTTAACATTCGGCTAAAACTGTTGTGAATCAGTACTGCTTGGACCTTGAAGAAGGGGAGATACCCCGAAACCTTGTCCTGAAAAATTGTATGTTAGTGCAAATAAAAAAAGTATCACGGACAGTACTCAATTTTTTCATTTTTTGCAGAAACTAGAAACTGTAAAGTTCCCATCATTCTTCATTCAAAGAAAAGGAAGCAGGGTGCGTTATGGGAACTCAGACTCCATTTTAGGGACCGAGAGAGAAGAAACCGGCTAGCAGAGCTCATGTGACTGATACTTGTATTCCTCTGTGCCCTTTGATCGAAGAAACGCTGGTAGGAATCTTTACTGCCATCCACACCCTAATTGTATTGTGTGTCTGTGTGTTTCACTGATTATGTGTACTTTGTTTTCTTCTCATAGTTTCACCCCACCATGTTTTGTTAATAAAGCTTCAGAATGAAATTCAGTCTGGTTTATTGCAGAATAGGAGGGTTTAGCTGCATGTAGAGCTACACACAGGAGAACGCATAGCGAGCTCAGAACTGTGAAACAATGGCTGGTAAAATGGGCTGCCAGTGAAACAGCGGCTACTCAACAAGCGGGACACAAAATGACTACATAGAGTCCTGCTACACTGTCAGCGCAGCTACTTCCATACAGCAACACAGCAGTCTCTACATAGTCAAGCGCCTCCACAAGCAACACGTTCCAGAGTCAGACATCTTCACTTATGTTAGGAACTGCTATGATAACCCTCGGCTATCATCTCTCTGTCAGTCTGTCTTAAGCTTGGGCGCCCAAGGAGAGCCCATCTTCACCCAAGCCCCAATAATCACAAGCGAATACAAAGCATGGTGAAAACAGACTCTAATTTTACTGGCATGGTGGGCGGTTTTATACACCTTTTAGACAAAGAAATACATAATTCATACAAGGGAGGGGATATGTAATTATGTGTCTTATAGGAAAAAAGAATAGTTGTCTTGTATAGCAGTTATTAATATTTTCTCATACGCTTTCTCATGTAGAGACATCATTAGCAACTTTTTATCTGGACAATACGTTCTCTTCAAGGTCTGTTCCTTCACACACCAGCCAGATAGCACATTCTTTCAATGTGGCGTGTAGAGGAACAAAAAACTTTGTCAGCATAAACTTCTTAAAGCAACATTTACACAAACAAGATGGAGTAACTAAGGATAATAGGTTTTCTACCATCTACAGTTTCCCCTCTTAAAAACAACACTATTGTTTTTCTCCATACTTCCAGGACCATACTAGATCTCTATTGGTT
>BLSH010330455.1:35452-50133 GCA_018402905.1 Glandirana rugosa
CCCCTCACAGTCAACATGGACAACTACACCCCAGAGTCGTACCCCTCGTCGCCGCCGACCACACACTCCCCGCGACCCCGCGGCGGAGGGGCGTCGGTCCCCGGGCGGTCAAGGTCTCTGTGGGAGCGGAAGTCACCTCCGCTGCCACAGTGACCCGCCCCCGGCCCCGCATCCAATCACCCTGAGGTGGCGGAGGCTCAGGGCAGCCAATCAGCCTATGCAGGGCCGCAGGAACAAGCGCACCTGCATAGGCTTTAATGGCCGACCAATAGGCTCACTACTTGGCTGTCATGTGACAGCCAAGGAGCCGAAAAGAAAAAAAAAAAAGAAAGTCAATGTACCGGCGCCACCTGTAGGTGGGCGGGGTTGACTTTTTTTTTTTTCGTCTTTTGCCAGCGGGGAGGCGGCGCCCCAGCGCCCCTCACACACCAGCCGCCGCTGCTCCCCATGCTGAGACCCCACATCAACAGGTACAACTGACACTCCCCTTATTCAAACCTGCTACTATAGATGAAGTTGCTAAATTCTGTTCTAATGCCCACCTAACCACCTGTCCCCTAGACCCTATTCCCTCTCAAATACTAAAGTCACCCTCCGACTCTATCCTACACTCTCTAACTCACATCTCCAATCTCTCCCTCTCTTCTAGCATCTTCCCCAATGCTCTAAAACATGCATTGGTCACCCCCATACTTAAAAAGCCAACCTTGGACCCTACCAATCTTAACAATCTATGCCCTATCTCCTTGCTCCCATTTTCCTCTAAACTCCTTGAACGCCTTGTCTACAACCAACTGAGTGAACACCTCATTAACCACTTGCCGACCGCCCGCTGCAGCGTGACGGCAGCAAAGTAGCTCATTATCGCAAACCGCCGTCACCTGATGGTGCGATAACTAGCATTGTGAGCGCGCGCGCGTTGCAGGAGGCGCGCTTGCGCACACTCACTGTGTTCCGGGGGGGCCAGGGAGTGGGTAGGGCGGACTCGATCACCGCCGGATACCCGCGATGGCCCCCCCCCCGCAGTGAAAGAGCGGAGGTCCGTGTATGTAAACACGGATCTTCGTTCTGACAGAGGGGGAAGGGCTGTGATCACAGGCTTCCTGTATATGGAAGCCGTGATCACTCCCCTCCCCCGGCCAGCCCAGCCCCCATACAGTTAGAACACGCTCAGGGAACACAGTTAACCCTTAGAGCGCCCCCTCCAGGTTAACCCCTTCACTGCCAATGGCATTTATACAGTAATCAGTGCATTTTTATAGCACTGATCGCTGTATAAATGCCAATGGTCCCAAAAAAGTGTCAAAATGGTCTGACAGGTCCGCTGCAATATCGCAGTACTGCTAAAAATTGCAGATCACCGCCATTACTAGTAAAAAATGTAAAACAGTAAAAACCCCAGAAATTAATTCTCATCACCCGTAAATGCGGCAACTTTTGCGCAAACCAATCAATAAACGCAGATTGCAATTTTTTTAACCAAAAATCTGCCAAAACTGATGAAAAAAATTTTTTTTTGGATTTGTACTTTAGCAAAAAGTAAGAAAATTTTTTTTTTGCAAAATTGTGGCTTTTTTTTATATATAGCAGCGATCAGAAATGACGCAGAGGGGATCAAATACCACCAAAAGAAAGCTCTATTTATGGGGAAAAAAGGACGCATTTTTTTGTTTGGGTACAACGTCGCACGCCCGCGCAATTGTCAGTTAAAGCAACGCAGTGCCGAATCGCAAAAAGGGCTCTGGTCCTAAAGGGGGAAATCCTTACAGGGCTGAAGTGGTTAATCAATGGAAAGTGGTGTTTGGTGCACTTTAACTTGAGTACTCACTACACAGACACACTCCACTGACACACTATAATATACTGCATTAAAACTGCAAAATTCAATAGAAGTGCACTAACGCACTCCAATATACTGCCGTAAAAGTGCACTAAGGCACTTCAATATACTGCAGTAAAACTGCCCTAACACACTTCAATATACTGCCATAAAAGTGCACTAAGGCACTTCAATATACTGCAGTAAAACTGCACTAACACACTTCAATAAACTCACTAATGACCTACTAGCCGCAAAAACCAATGGACATTATTCTGTACTCCTAAGGGTGAGTTACTCGTGTGTTACTCACTATGACTACAATATATAATTCCTTATATATGTGAAACAATATAAATGTGTAAAATACAACACAATATGTGAACCACAGCTGCCAACTCTTTAAGCGTCACCAGCAGCTGTAGTATAGATCTAGTATATAATGTAGAGCAGCGCTGTGAATAAATATTGATATCAATAAATAAATATAATAAATCTAAAAACTATACATAAAAACACTCCAAAAAACGTGAATAAAGTGCAAAATCAAACAGTGTAAAACTTGAATGTAACATAAAGTGTCCAGTGCTTCAATTCATAATTCAATAAAGTGCAGGATAATAATGTCCAAAAAGGTATAGTTTCTTGTAGATGGAACAAAAATAGTGCTAATTATTCATAAGTAGAGTTGAGCAAACTGTAAAGTTCGGGTCCGTACCGAACTTTTGGGTGTCCCGGACCCGGACCTGAACCCGGACTTTTCAAAAAAAAGTCCGGGTTCGGGTCCGGGGTTCTGGTATTTTATTCCACGTGTTGAAAAGCTGCCAAGGGCAGCCAATCAACAAGCGTTTCACTGGTTTTCCCTAGAAGCCATCACTGCCATGCCTACTAATGGCATGGCTGTGATTGGCCAGTGCACCATGTGACCCAGCCTCTATATGGGGCTGGAGTCACCGTGCTGCATGTCATATGCTCTCAGGATAGTTTAGGGAGAGGATGCTGCTGGCTCTGTGAGGGACAGATTGCAGAACATCTCATCCTGCATTACTGAACGATCTGATTGTGGACTAGGAAGAGATACTAGTACTGGTGCTTTGAGGGACAGATTGCAGACCTCATCCTGCTGCACATAACGATCTGACTGGACTAGGTAGAGTCTGTTGCTTTAAGGGAAAGATTATTCTTCTAAAATCATCATCAAGTTGTACAGGGAAAGCCTCCAGCTGTTGCTTTAAGGGAAAGAATACTCTTCTAAAATCATCTTCAAAGTGTATGGGAAAAGCCTATTTCAGCCGCATAGAGCCATATTACTGTTCTAAAATCATCTTCAAAGTGTATGGGAAAAGCCTATTGCAGCCGCATAGAGCCATATTACTGTTCTAAAATCATCTTCAAAGTGTTTGGGAAAAGCCTATTGCAGCCGCATAGAGCCATATTAGTGTTCTAAAGTCATCTTCAAAGTGTATGGGAAAAGCCTATTGCAGCTGCATAGAGCCATATTACTGTTCTAAAATCATCTTCAAAGTGTATGGGAAAAGCCTATTGCAGCCGCATAGAGCCATATTACTGTTCTAAAATCATCTTCAAAGTGTTTGGGAAAAGCCTATTGCAGCCGCATAGAGCCATATTAGTGTTCTAAAGTCATCTTCAAAGTGTATGGGAAAAGCCTATTGCAGCTGCATAGAGCCATATTACTGTTCTAAAATCATCTTCAAAGTGTGTGGGAAAAGCCTATTGCAGCCGCATAGAGCCATATTACTGTTCTAAAATCATCTTCAAAGTGTGTGGGAAAAGCCTAGTGCAGCCGCATAGAGCCATATTAGTGTTCCAAAATCATCTTCAAAGTGTGTGGGAAAAGCCTATTTCAGCCGCATAGAGCCATATTATTGTTCTAAAATCATCTTCAAAGTGTGTGAGAAAAGCCTATTGCAGGCGCATAGAGTCATATTACTGTTCTAAAATCATCCCATCATCCCAAAATCAACCCTTACCCCCATTTTCCTTCCTTTTGCAGACCTCTAGGACTTTCCAAGACTTTGCTACAGCCATTTTTGTGCATAAAAGTTCGGGTCCCCATTGATTTCAATGGGGTTCGGGGTCCGGGTTAAAGTTCGGGTCAAGTCCGGACCGGAATCCAGACTTTGTCCCGAAGTTCGGCCGTACCTGCAGAACCCGAACTTCCAGAGGTTCGATCAACTCTATTCATAAGTAACAGATTCCAGTGCTTGCAGTTCTTTTGTAAGGATGTTCCACTGAAGAGAGGTATACACCAATAATATTCCACAAAGGTGAAATGTAAACCAATCCTCCACCATGTGCAATGGCTGCTCACCTTATTCCCTTAGGAAATGTGCATCTCGCTCACCAGAGCTGAGTACTGCCACTAGTCTCCGTTTGTCCATATGCACATAAATTATGAAGAAAAGAGCTTCTCATGGTGTAGTATTAAAAACTGACATTTATTTAAAACCAGTAGTAACTCACAGTTAAAATCATGAAAATCCGAATGCCCCCGCCGTGCAGAGCAGTGTCACGAATGTCCATATAGTCAAAACAAAGCATTTCCTAGGGGAATAAGGTGAGCAGCCATTGCACATGGTGGAGGATTGGTTTACATTTCACCTTTGTGGAATATTATTGGTGTATACCTCTCTTCGGTGGAACATCCTTACAAAAGAACTGCAAGCACTGGAATTTGTTACTTATGAATAATTATCCCTATTTTTGCTCCATCTACAAGAGACTATACCTTGTGTTTTTTTTCCACCTTTTTGCACATTATTATCCTGCACTTTATTGAATTATGAATTGAAGCACTGGACACTTTATGGTACATTCAAGTTTTACACTCTTTGATTTTGCACTTTATTCACATTTTTTGGAGTGTTTTTATATATGGTTTTTAGATTTATTATATTTATTTATTGATATCAATATTTATTCACAGCGCTGCTCCACATTATATACTATATCTATTCTGTGCTCCTACTTTTGGACCTTTCAGCTGCTTTTGATAAAGTTGACCACCCTCTCCTCCTCAAAAAAACGTTATTCCCTTGGTGTCCAGGACTGTGCTCGTCGGTGGCTCTAATCCTACCTATCCCAAGGCACCTTCAGTGTCACTTCCAATTCTACTTCCTCCTCTCCACTTCCCTTCTCTGTCGGGGTCTCCCAAGGTTCTGTTCTTGGACCTCTCTTATTTTCAATCTACACCTCTTCTTTGGGTCAACTGATAGTCTCCCAAGGGTTTCAATATCATTTCTACGCTGACGACACTCAAGTCTACCTCTCCACCCCCCAACTCACTCCATCAGTCTCCTCGCGCATCACTAACTTATTAACAGACATATCTGCCTGGATGGCACACCACTTCCTCAAACTCAACTTGTCCAGAACCGAGCTCATGATATTTCCTCCCCCACGTGCCTCTTCCCCAGACTTCTCTGTCAAGAGCAATGGCACAACCATCCACCCATCCCCACATGTCAGGGTGCTAGGTGTTATCCTGGACTCTGAACTCTCCTTCTGGCCCCACAACCAATCACTTTCCAAAGCTTGCCGCCTCAACCTCCGCAACGTCTCTAAACTTTGTCCTTTCCTAACAATGAAACCACAAAGCTCCTGATTCACTCCCTGGTCATCTCTCGCCTCGACTACTGCAACTCCCTCCTCATTGGCCTACCTTTAAATAGACTATCCCCCCTCCAGTCCATCATGAATACCGCTGCCAGACTCATCCACCTTACAAACCATTCAGCGTCTGCTACCCCTCTCTGCCAATCCCTTTACTGGCTGCCATTTGCCCAACAAATTCAATTCAAAATACTAACAATAAGTTGCAAAGCCATCCACAACTGTGCCCCCAGCTACATCACCAGCCTAGTCTGAAAATACCAACCTAATCGTCCTCTTCGTTCCTACCAAGACCTCCTGCTCTCCAGCTCCCTCATCACCTCCTCCCATATTCGCCTCCAGGACTTCTCCCGAGCCTCTCCCATCCTCTGGAATTCCCTACCCCAATCTGTCAGGCTGTCTCCAAATCTATCCACCTTCAGGCGATCCCTGAAAACCATTCTCTTAAGAGAAGCCTATCCTGCCTCCACCTAAAAACGACACTTCCTATTTTCTTCATCAGCTCATCCCCCACAGTTATTACCCTTTCATATCACTTGACCCTCCCTCCTAGATTGTAAGCTCTAACAAGCAAGGCTCTCTGATTCCTCCTGTATTGAATTTAATTGTATTGTAATTGTACTGTCTGCCCTAATGTTGTAAAGAGCTGCGCAAACTGTCTGCGCTATATAAATCCTGTATTATAATAATAATAATAATAATTAAGGGTTCATTCATTTAGCTACTCTGGCCGCACAAATGGGTAATTTGTTCATGTGGCCGAAGCCGTGTTCAGGGCCATACACCCTCACCCACACACCATCCAGGCTGGGGGGGTCCCTGTCAGGTAATGTACGGGGCCCCATGATTTCTAACAGCAGCCCTGGGCATGAGAGATCTAACTGATCCCAGTGACAGGGATCAGTAGATCTCCCATGCCCGCACTGGCAGAATGGGGAACCGCTGTGTTTACATCGGCGGTTCCCCGTTCTTTGCCTGTGGCTGCTCATCGCGGCTCGCCGGCGGACATCGGGTCCACCGGAGCCGCGGGCACACTCCTCAGGAGTGCATTGGGCATGCGCGAGCCCCCTAGCGGCCATTTCCAGACTGCCGTCTTTTTACGGAGATTTGCGGCCAGCGTCCACACTGCCGCCGTAAATATGCGGTAGGCAGTGTGGAACTGGTTGAGCAGGATTTTATAGAAAAAGGCTATTCCTTTTGTAGATCTCTGGTTTTTATTGTTTAGGTATTCCCAAATAAGTGTAGGGATTTCCCAGGATTGTTCAGGATTAAAGTTATCCAGATGTTTAGTTTTGCTATGTCAGGTTCAATGCATCGACAGAGAGGATGGCGGGGTTCAGATGTTATACAAGGAATAACACAGAAGGTCGCCAATAGCGCAGTTACCAAAAGACATGTTTATTCCACAAACATCCGAATAGTTATACAACAGGCGAAAGTAAATTAAAACAAATTTCAGCGGTGTCAGGAAAGTATCCTCGCCCAACCGGTTTCATTCCAGTGAACATCTTCCCTGGGGCATGAGGAATGCTTTCTCCACCGCTTAGATATAGTCACAAACAATTCACACATCCTAACCCCGCCCCTCACTTCCTTCCAGTTCCTGCCCACATGATTGGTTTACTCCAGTGTCAGTCACACTGATAAGGACACTACAAACAGCTGGGACCCACCGTGCAACAAGTATACCTCTTTTGATATGTCACTACTCCTGTCAATCACCGGTCGCCCGGAAATGGCAGCCTGGCAATCCGTGACCAAACAGCCTATTTACACCCCACATCTCCAGGCACTGGAAGACCATCCACATAATCCCATCCAGGACATTACCGTTGTGGTCTCCGAGGTAGGAAAAAACTCCGGTGTAGCGTGGTCGTTACCGGAAATGATGTACTGCTGAACCGGAAGTAGACCCATTCCTGACACAGTGGAATTACAGACGCCAGAAATAATGTAACCACGTCATTCCCGGTCATATGATCCACCCCAGCAACAAGAAATAATCCAAAGTGTTCCCTGGGGCTGTTTTCAACAGGGAGAGAAGGAAGGGGCACCCATACAATGCAGTAAAAACTGATACATACATTTTTTTGTTTTGTTTTATTAAAACATATGATGAAAAACTATATTAGGAAAAAAGATAACCACTAACAAACAACTCAAAAAATTCCTCAAAAAATTCTCCAGGTCAGACTTATATTCTAATCCTATTCTCTCTTACATGCTCAGAACCTGTTTTTTTTTAAACTCCACTTATTCCAAAGAGGAGGGGACTCTCTTAAAGTGCTAATGCATTAAGTTTATCGGTATACTAAAATCCAAGACCCATATATTCAAGAATTATTGATAAAACAGTCAATGTCCCAATCGACATTCAAGCCAAAAGGAGCATAACTTTTCTTTTAAATCTTCATTTAAGTGGCTTTCCTTTTTATCAAGGTAGGAATAACAGACTCAGGGATCACTCTGTCTTTTTGGACCTGTCCTTCAACTGCCATGCTGTTAAAACTAGAGACAGAGAATTAGGATGGAACAGGGCTCACTTAGATAGAAGATTTGGTTTGTTGGGAGGTCATCTGCTAGAAGTCTCAGTTTATCTGTGTACTAGGATTTTCCAAGCCCATTTGGTGCAGAGAGAATCACCAGTTTCTGGTCTTACACTGTCTATTTGAGCAGATTGGGCAGAAATCGCACTGGAGGCAAAGCATAGATTACCCTGAACTGAGACCAGGGAATTATCAAAGCATCCAATGCTAATGCTAGAGGATCCCTGGCT
Organism: Glandirana rugosa; assembly: GCA_018402905.1. NCBI lineage: Eukaryota > Metazoa > Chordata > Amphibia > Anura > Ranidae > Glandirana > Glandirana rugosa. Next base: position 43,681 of record BLSH010330455.1, read on the forward strand.
ACAATCAGAGGTAGTTTGTTCTTGAATTTGGAGGATAGGGTGTCCACATCCAGATTGAAAATGTTTGGGTGAAGGGCCCCTTCTCCTTGATCCAGGTGTTGGTGGCTGAGGCAGTCCGCTTTCCAGTTTTCCACTCCTAGGATATGGTCTGCAGAGGTCAATGGACAGTGGGTTTACATCTGTGGGATTATTTGGTTTGCTTCCTTCAAAGCTGCAAGGCTCCTGGTGTCCCGTTGTTGATGGATGTAAGACATAGCTGTGGCATTGTCTGACTGCACCCTGACTGGGTGTTCTTCCAGAAGGGAGGTCCAGTGTTGCAGAGCCAACCACAATGCTTTGAACTCCAGAATGTTGATGGCATCCACAGTTGACCATGTTCCCTGGACCAAGATGAACTCATGATGGACTCAGTGGCAGCTCATCCATAGAGGGTGCACGGGCGGCACCCCCCATCCATGCGTCTGGCCCCCTGACCTACATATCAGGGTGCTGGATCATGTATTCTAATGGGGGGGGGGGTGTTTTTTAAAGCACGTGATTAGAGCCAGAGGCTCTAATCGGCTTCAAAAAAGAGTGGGCTCAGGACGCAGAGCACCATTTGTGTGACGATAGCGAATTAATTTTTTCTATTTTCACACTAAAGTTCCTCCCCACCAATCAGGAGGTGCTATCAGTGCCATGCCACCAGAAACCTGGAGGGGGTGGTTGTTTGCCAACCCCCCAAACGAAAAACCCACCAGCCGCCACTGGATGAGATGCAAACTACTTCCCAGCCTGAAAGACTGGCATCTGTTGTTTCTGACTAGGGAAAAAGGCCTTCCCAATTGTTACAGCTGAGGTCCACCAGGTTAGGGAATTCCTTGCATGGCCAAGGTTAATGAAATTATGGGTTTGAGGGTTCTTGACTGAAATTGTGAAAATGATATCACCTCAAGGGAGGCCAATATGAGGTCTATAACTCTCATGGAGAATACCATTGTGGGTTGTCCCCTAGACCTTTTTTCTTTTCTGGAAGGAAAGGCTTTGCTGGGATGTGTCCAGGACATGGCCCAAGTATTCCAGGGAAAGAGAGGGCTGGATAGCAGATTTTTAAAAAAAAACTGATTACCCAACTGAAGGCCTGCAGGATCTGAATTGTCCTGTGGACGTTTGTCAACAGCTGGAAGGGAGATGAATCCTTCAGGAAAGGCTGTCCGGATGATCTGTGACCTGGGTGCCCTTGGTTCTGTGAAGGGCAAGAAGAGGTGCTAGGATCTTTGTGAATACTCTGTGAGCAAAGGATAGGCCAAAGGGCAAAGCGACAAACAGGAAGTGATTGTCTGACACTGCGAATCGCAGAAAGTGCTAATGAAGTGGATATATGGCAACATGTAGATAGGCATTTTTGATGTCTACAAATGCCTTGTATTCCTCTTGTTTAGAGAGGCAATTACCAACCTTGTGGATTTCATGCAAAATTTTGGTCCAGAATAGGATGAATATCCCCGTTGGGCATTGATACCATAAAGAGGTTTGACTAAAATTCTTAAACCCTGTCTTGTGGGGGTGCTGGCACAATTACTCCGTGAGATGAGAGATGGTTCTGGGCATTTTGCAAATCTGACTGTCCTTGATATGAAAGAAGAAAGCATTGAGGGGCTCTGCATTTTGCTGAGTCAGAGGCTTCAGAGGCGGGGGGTTTTAAAATCTTCCGCTGAGGAAGTTAAACCTTCCCTCCTATGACACCTTTTATGAATTGGTCACATGCCTCTTCAAATAGACTTCCTTCTTTAAAGGGCGTACGTGTGAGTCTTATATAGGCAACTTCAGCTGTCCATGCTTTTTGCCACAAGAGACCTCTTGCTATAGGGGCACTTGAGTAGACTCGCTCCCGAGCCACGCTCCTGTGAATGGACACTGTTCATTCACATAGAGAGCGTGGCTCAGCTCCGTCCCCTTGGTCTTTCCTTACTGGCTCACTAGCTGTGATTGACAGCAACAGGAGCAAATGGCACATTTTTGGATCGAGATGGGGCTTAGGTAAGTATAACGGGGGCTGGGAGGGAGCTGCACCCAGAAGGTTTTTTTACCCTAATGCATATAATGCCTTTAGAATCACTTTAATATTTTGGATTTTATATGAGGTAAAAAATATTGCGTTAGTGACAAGCGCGGTGTGAGCTCGAGTGGTCCTCTGTCACCGGTTAGTGAGGAGGGAAGTGATCTGATCCCCGCGTTCATCACAGGGACGTGCTTTGCTTAAGTGTTTAAAGAATTTCCTTTGTTTTGCCAGGGAAGAAACCGGCTCCTCCCATCTCAAGCCTTTTTTGATGCCTTAATCAGTGGCAGGATCTGGGCTGCATCAAAGCCCACTGAGACCTCCCCTTCCATCTCACTGTCTGAGAAATCCAGGGGGGAAAAGCTCGGCTGGGATGGGCCCGGCTCCTCTTGGGTAATACCCTCCGGGGAACCCACAGTGGAGGACTGGCTTTGAGTGCGAGGTGGGCAAAACTCCTTAAACTACCCATCTCACTAGCGCCTCCATCCCAGGGCTAGCTCGTTGGTCGCTCATTTCTCTTTCCTTCACCGCCCGGGAATAACATACATTACATAGCAATTTTCCCTCAGGCATTTGAGCGCCACATTCCCAGCATGACTTGCGCGTGGAGTGGCTGCCGTGGAGGTGGGAGTGGTGTCTGGAGGAGGAGTGGGAGCTCCTTCGCTGATGTTGGCCCCTTGACTGGGACCTATGGTGTCTAGATCTTGATGATGAATGCCGTCACTGTGGCCTGGCAGGGTCTCTGGAATCCCGTGAAGAGCCCTGATGATCCGGCCTGGGAGGGCTGAAAGACATGACAAAGAAAGGAAAAAAAAAATAGATACATACAGAAAAGGTTTAGCCAGAGAACAGATAACACCCCCCCCCCCTCAGATGCCCCCCACTCCACCGTACCTGCTAAGTAAGGGCTGACCACTAGTAGGCGGTGAATGATCCTTGATCTGGGCGTGCAGCACCAGTTGAATGCAGGAAAGGGAGAGAGACTGAGTACAGGCACACACTCTCTCCCCCCCAGCACCTCCTGCCCTCCGGGGCTTACCTGGAGGGGAATGGGATCAAGCCGCACTATGCCTGCAGTCAAACCCAAGACTGCACAGGACTGACAGCAATTTGAATTCCCCACGCATGCGACGACCGGACCACTGGCTCCATTGCGCATGCGCTACCCAAGCCTCGGTTTCACTCTGAAGGCCGCACCTGCGCAGGAGGGCTCCTGGCCAGCCTAATGCACAGTATCGGTGGCTGATGCAACGCAGATGCGTTCCAGCCGCCGAAGAACCGACCATACCGCACAGGGGGCACCCAGGGACACAAGACAAGAGACAGGAACTGCTACCAGTATTTTAGCATAAAAAACACAGCGCTGCCATGGAGTCATACTTATCTGCCAGACTTCTTCTGAGACCCTGCCGGCGATGGCGTCTCCACGGGCAACCACTGACCGCCCCTCCTGGGGACCTTCATGGACTACTGCCTCTCACATGCCGTAGCTGGGTCCTGGGCGTAGGGGGAACACCACTACCCCAAATCTGCCCCGCTCCAGGCTGGGGACCTACTGCCCAGGACTATGAGGCTAAATTTATGGTAATGGAGTCCTATAGGACAGGAGGGGCGGGGTAAAACCCACACGTAGGCTGCCATGGAGTCTGTCAGGGAACAGATATTCTACCATCTCTATGCTGGACCATTATACGTCTCAGAAATTTGAATTATTTCCGATGCTGATGTAACTGGTATGTACTGATGTTTGTGCAACTACTGTATATCTACTTATGAAACCTTAATAAAAAATATATGCATGATAAAATATAGAATTATGTAGAAGACTTCTGTGTTTGGTAGACTTGGGCTAGCATCAGGACAAAACGCAAGCACTTGATTTGGCATCAAAAAGAACACGACAAGGTAAGTATTTGTCAGGAACCATAAACCAGGCAGAGACAGAAATTGCAGTTAAAATCACACTTTTACGCCTGGTTCACACTGATGCGACAATCATTCTGACTTTGGAGCACTTGTCGCATCAGAAGTCGGATTCAGTTCAGTGCAGTGGAACCTATCTAATCAGTGGGACTTGAGTCACTCCGACTTAGAAAAAGGTTCCTGCACTACTTTTGGTCTGACTTTGGTACGACTTGCATTGACTTCTGTTAAAGAATGGCATGCAAGTCGTGCTGAAGTTGTGCTTGGGTCCGACTTCAAAGTCCCGCAGAAGTCACGGGCAGTGTGAACCCAGGCTTAATCAAAAAGCAAAATAACAGTTAAGGAACGTAATCAAAACTGAAGCTAGGGTTTGGATACCAGAGCGGGTAATCAAACAAGCCAGGGTGAGGAAACCAGAAGTCAGCGTAGTCAGGAGCTAAATCACAAAAAGGAATTAGAAGAGAAGTCAGCCAGGCCAAGTCATACACAGTAACACAGGCAGGAATGCACTAGAGATCATTAACCACGCAAGGGCAAGGAGGAAATGAGCTAAGTTGCATATATAGCCAAAAGGGGCTGGCTGTAGGCTTGACTAATGAAGCAGGTAAATGGTAACCAGGTGAGTCACTGGTAACATTGAGTGCCTGGTAATTAATCGACAGCTGAGCAGTTTCTGAACACTGAAAGAAAAGAGCTGCTGGTAAGTAACAGGAGCCCAGCTTTGACAGTTTTATCTTGCTATAAAAATTGGATTGCATTATCTGAGAGACAATAGTCACAAATATTGAACATTCATTAGAGAGTATAGTATAAGCAGATTAATTAGGCCACAATGTAGGATGGAGAGATGAGGTAGGTTTTAACAGCAAATAAAAAATACAGTATATTATTTGAAAGACAATAGTCAGAAATATTGTGCAGTGGCTGTGTTTAGCAGACATTGAACAGCGTCAGGATGGTACATGAGCACTTAAATAGGCAGAAACTAGAAAGACAAGGCAGATTTAATCTTAAAATAAACACAGTGTGTTAGTCAATAACAAACAACCACTTTCTTTCAATGTAGTCCTAGAGAAATTGCCTTCTTTATCCAATAATCCATTTATCTTTTTAATATTGGGGAAATTCTTTGGATACACTTCTGGGATATCCTAACCCAGATAAAAAAAGCAATTTCCATTCTATACATTTTTTTCAGACAGCCACAGGACTATTCCTCTTCACTGGCTGGTCTTAACAAGTGGGCCAAGAATTACTCCCAGATTTCGGTTGATGCCCTTTTAAAATTGCTGCATTTGTCTCTGGGCACGATGAAATCCATACCTTATGGGCCTAAGCACTTCTTCTTGGTGCTTGAAATAAGGACAATCAGATGACTTCCTATTCCATGCTTTGTTGGTCGTTCCCAAGGATTAAATGTTTTTGGAACTCCATAGTGCTGTATGCTACCACATACCTGGTCACCTACATCACCAGCGACATTACACATAATAGGGTAGGGTATGGGATTGCACGTTGGCGAAAGGGAAATGGAAATATAATTCCCCACTTACTCCACTTTGCGGAACTAATTATTTTACACCGGGACAAGAGGGGTGGTTTGGTAAATGGATTAAAGAGGATTCACTAAAATTAAAGGATATATATTATAAGGGGAGAATGGGGTCACTAGAAGAAGTTTATTATCGATGTATGGAGGTACCTCCAATTGAAACATTTTGTAGACTCCCTTCCACAGCCACTGAGAACAGAGAGAGAACTCACAACACTGGAAAAAATTTGTATAGCAAAAAAAAGCGAGGGGAGGGTTATCAGGGATGTACTGATGGCATTGGGAGAAGAGGAGCAACCTCTATACATGGATAGGTGGGAGGAAGATTTGGGTGTACGGGGAACGGATCAACGATGGAAAAAAATAATGACTTTAGCGCACAAAACCACAATAGATAGTAAAATATGGGAAATGAATTCTAAATGTATTTCGCGTTGGTACTTAACTCCAAATAGGGTGGCAAAATTCCAAAAGGAAAAATCTGCATACTGTTGGCGTGGCTGTGAGATAAAGGGTACAATGGCACATCTATGGTGGGATTGCAGAATCATTAAAGATTATTGGGGTGAGATAACGGAATTAATAAAAATAATAACTAAAGAAGATATCGAGAAAGACCCATGGGTGTGTTTATTCCATGCAGGGAAAGGTCCCATTAAACAATACGTAAAAACGCTAACACCGATTCTCTTAAATGCAGCGAAGAGCTTGATACCTAAATATTGGCAAAAAAAGGAGTATCCCTCACTAATAGAATGGTGTATCAAGGTAGATGAGATAGCCAACATGGAATATTTAAAAAACATAGAAGTGGAAGATAACGAAGAAAGTGCGAGAAAATGGGAGAACTGGACAAGATTTCAAAAAATCACAAAAATATCTGGAGTTGATGAGAGCAGAATTGGAGATAGCACAGAACAAGGGAAAATGACATGGAAGA
>BLSH010330564.1:0-15894 GCA_018402905.1 Glandirana rugosa
ACCGGATCCTGGAACTGGGCGTGGGGGCGGAGCCAGCCCCATACGTATATGCTGTCGTGCTTTGCATCAGGAAAGGAAAATTACCGTCAGGTAAGTATACAATTTTCCGTTTTTTATTACATTGGCTGTATATCTTGTAACTGTTCTATGTACCTTACCTTCCAATAAAGGATTTTGTAAACAAAAAAAAAGATGTCATCTCTCTTCATATCAGCCAATCAGATCTCATCGTTCATATCAGCCACTCAGATCTCACCACTCTTAATATATTCCAATCAGATGTCACCGTTATTCATATCAGCCAATCAGATGTCATCGTTGATATCAGCCAATCAGATGGCACTGCTGTTCATATCAACCAATCAGATGTCACAGCTGTTCATATTAATCAATCAGATGTCATCATTCATATCAACCAATCAGATCTCACCGCTCTTCATTTCAACCAATCAGATGTCATCGTTCATATCAGCCATTCAGATGTCACCGTTATTCATATCAGCCAATCAGATGTCATCGGTCATATCAGCCAATCAGATGTCACAGCTGTTCATATCAAATAATCAGATATCACAGCTGTTCATATCAGTCAATCAAATGTCAACATTCATCTCAACCAATCAGATCTCACTGCTGTTCAAATCAACCAATCAGATGCCACCGCTGATCATATCAACCAATCAGATGTCACCGCTCTTCATATCAGACAATCAGATCTCACCGATCTTCATATCAGCCAATCATATCTCAGCGCTCTTCATTTCAACCAATCAGATCTCATTGTTCATATCAGCCAATCAGAGGTCATCGTTCATATCAGCCAATCAGATGTCACTGCTGTTCATATCAACCAATCAGATATCACAGCTGTTCATATCAGCCAATCAGATGTCCCTGCTCTTCATATCAGCCAATCAGATATCACAGCTGTTCATATCAGCTAATCAGATGTCATCATTCATATCAACCAATAAGATATCGCTGCTGTTCAAATCAACCAATCAGATGCCACCGGTGATCATATCAACCAATGAGATGCCACCACTCTTCATATCAGCCAATCACATCTCACCGCTCTTCATATCAGCCAATCAGATGTCATCATTCATATCAACCAATGAGATCTCACTTCTGTTCAAATCAACCAATCAGATGTCATCATTCATATCAACCAATCAGATCTCACTGCTGTTCAAATCAACCAATCAGATGCCACCGGTGATCATATCAACCAATCAGATGTCAACGCTCTTCATATCAGCCAATCAGATGCCACCGGTGATCATATCAACCAATCAGATGCCACCGCTCTTCATATCAGCCAATCAGATCTCACCACTCTTCATTTAAACCAATCTGAAGTCATCATTCATATCAGCCAATCAGATGTCACTGCTGCTCAAATCAACCAATCAGATGCCACCGCTGATCATATCAACCAATCAGATGTCACCGCTCTTCATATCAGACAATCAGATCTCACCGATCTTCATATCAGCCAATCAGATCTCATCGTTCATATCAGCCAATCAGAGGTCATCGTTCATATCAGCCAATCAGATGTCACAGCTGTTCATATCAACCAATCAGATATCACAGCTGTTCATATCAGCCAATCAGATGTCCCGACTCTTCATATCAGCCAATCAGATAAAACAGCTGTTCATATCAGCTAATCAGATGTCATCATTCATATCAACCAATCAGATGTCAAAGCTGTTCAAATTAAACCAATCAGATGCCACCGGTGATCATATCAACCAATCAGATCTCACCGATCTTCATATCAGCCAATCAGATCTCACCGCTCTTCATATCAGCCAATCAGATCTCACCGCTCTTCATATCAACCATTAAGATGTCCCCGCTTTTCATTTCAACCAATCAGATGTCATCGTTCATATCAGCCAATCAGATGTCACAGCTGTTCAAATCAACCAATCAGATGCCACCACTGATCATATCAACTAATCAGATATCACTGCTCATCATATCAGCCAATCAGATATCACAGCTGTTCATATCAGCCAATCAGATGTCATCATTCATATCAACCAATCAGATCTCACTGCTGTTCAAATAAACCAATCAGATATCACAGCAGTTCATATCAACCAATCAGATGTCATCGCTCTTCATATCAGCCAATCAAATCTCACCGCTCTTCATTTAAACCAATCAGATGTCATCATTCATATCAGCCAATCAGATGCCACTGCTGTTCAAATCAATTAATCAGATATCACAGCAGTTCATATCAACCAATCAGATGTCACCGCTCTTCATATCAGCCAATCAGATATTACAGCTGTTCATATCAGCCAATCAGATGTCATCATTCATATCAACCAATCAGATCTCACTTCTGTTCAAATCAACCAATCAGATGTCATCATTCATATCAACCAATCAGATGTCACTGCTGTTCAAATCAACCAATCAGATGCCAACAGTGATCATATCAACCAATGAGATGCCACCACTCTTCATATCAGCCAATCAGATCTCACCGCTCTTCATTTCAACCAATCAGATGTCATCATTCATATCAGCCAATCAGATCTCACCGCTCTTCATTTCAACCAATCAGATGTCATCGTTCTTAATATTAGCCATTCAGATGTCACCGTTATTCATATCAGCCAATCAGATGTCACTGTTGTTCATATCAAATTATCAGATATCACAGCTTTTCATATCAGCCAATCAAATGTCATCATTCATATCAACCAATCAGATCTCACTGCTGTTCAAATCAGCCAATCAGATGTCATCATTCATATGAACCAATTAGATGTCACCGCTCTTCATATCAGCCAATCAGATGCCACCGCTCTTCATATCAGCCAATCAGATATCACCGCTGTTCAAATCAGCCAATCAGATGTCATCATTCATATGAACCAATTAGATGTCACAGCTGTTCATATCAACCAATCTGATGTCACTGCTGTTCAAATCAACCAATCAGATGCCACCGCTGATCATATCAACCAATCAGATATCACTGCTCTTCATATCAGCCAATCAGATCTCACTGCTGTTCATATCAACCAATCAGATGTCATCATTCATATCAACCAATCAGATCTCACTGCTGTTCATATCAGCCAATCAGATATCACCGCTCTTTATTTCAACCAATCAGATCTCATCGTTCATATCAGCCAATCAGATGTCATCGTTCATATCAGCCAACCAGATGTCACTGCTGTTCATATCAACCAATCAGATGTCACAGCTGTTCATATCAGCCAATCAGATCTCACCGCTCTTCATATCAGCCAATCAGATCTCACCGATCTTCATAACTCTAGACTAACCAACTATACTTACTACTGTAGACTAACCAACTATACTTGTCGTCACTCTAGACTAACCGACTATACTTCTCGTCACTATAGACTAACCAACTATACTAGTCACCACCGTAGAATAACCAAATAAACTTGTCGTCACTGTAGTCTAACCAACTATACTTGTCGACACTATAGACTAACTAATGATACTTGTCGACACTGTAGACTAACCAACTATACTTGTCGTCACGGTAGACTAACCGACTATAGTTGCTACTGTAGACTAACCGACTATACTTATTGCCACTGTAGACTAACCTTATATAATTCTCACCACTCTAGACTCACCGACTATACTTGCTACTATAGACTAACCAACTTTACTTTATTAAGATGTCACCGCTTTTCATTTCAACCAATCAGATATCATCGTTCATATCAGCCACTCAGATCTCACCACTCTTAATATATTCCAATCAGATGTCACCGTTATTCATATCAGCCAATCAGATGTCATCGTTGATATCAGCCAATCAGATGGCACTGCTGTTCATATCAACCAATCAGATGTCACAGCTGTTCATAGTAATCAATCAGATATCACAGCTGTTCATATCAACCAATCTGATGTCACTGCTGTTCAAATAAACCAATAAGATGCCACCACTGATCATATCAACCAATCAGATATCACTGCTCTTCATATCAGCCAATCAGATCTCACTGCTGTTCATATCAACCAATCTGATGTCACTGCTGTTCAAATCAACCAATCAGATGTCACCGCTCTCCATATGAGCCAATCAGATGTCATCATTCACATCAACCAATCAGATCTCACTTCTGTTCAAATCAACCACTCAGATGCCCCCGCTGATCCTACCAACCAATCAGATGTCATCGCTCTTCATATCAGCCAATCAGATCTCACAGCTCTTCATTTCAACCAATCAGATGTCATCATTCATATCAGCCAATCAGATGGCACTGCTGTTCAAATCAACCAATCAGATATCATAGCTGTTCATATCAACCAATCAGATGTCACCGCTCTTCATATCAACCAATCTGATGTCACTGCTGTTCAAATCAACCAATCAGATGCCACCGCTGATCATATCAACCAATCAGATGTCATCCCTCTTCATATCAGTCAATCAAATCTCATGCTCTTCATTTCAACCAATCAGATGTCAACATTCATATCAGCCAATCAGATGTCACTGCTGTTCAAATCAACCAATCAGATATCATAGCTGTTCATATCAACCAATCAGATGTCACCGCTCTTCATATCAACCAATCTGATGTCACTGCTGTTCAAATCAACCAATCAGATGCCACCACTGATCATATCAACCAATCAGATGTCACCACTCTTCATAATAGCCAATCAGATATCACAGCTGTTCATATCAGCCAATCAGATGTCATCATTCATATCAACCAATCAGATTTCACTTCTGTTCAAATCAACCAATCAGATGTCATCATTCATATCAACCAATCAGATGTCACTGCTGTTCAAATCAACCAATCAGATGCCACCGTTGATCATATCAACCAATGAGATGCCACCACTCTTCATATCAGCCAATCAGATCTCACCGCTCTTCATTTCAACCAATCAGATCTCACCGATCTTCATATCAGCCAATCAGATCTCACCGATCTTCATATCAGCCAATCAGATCTCACTGCTCTTCATATCAACCATTAAGATGTCACCGCTTTTCATTTCAACCAATCAGATATCATCGTTCATATCAGCCACTCAGATCTCACCGCTCTTAATATATTCCAATCAGATGTCACCATTATTCATATCAGCCAATCAGATGGCACTGCTGTTCATATCAACCAATCAGATATCACAGCTGTTCATATCAACTAATCTGATGTCACTGCTGTTCAAATCAACCAATCAGATGCCACCACTGATCATATCAACCAATCAGATATCACTGCTCTTCATATCAGCAAATCAGATCTCACTGCTGTTCATATCAACCAATCTGATGTCACTGCTGTTCAAATCAACCAATCAGATGTCACCGCTCTCCATATGAGCCAATCAGATGTCATCATTCACATCAACCAATCAGATCTCACTTCTGTTCAAATCAACCACTCAGATGCCCCCGCTGATCCTACCAACCAATCAGATGTCATCGCTCTTCATATCAGCCAATCAGATCTCACAGCTCTTCATTTCAACCAATCAAATGTCATCATTCATATCAGCCAATCAGAAGGCACTGCTGTTTAAATCAACCAATCAGATATCACAGCTGTTCATATCAACCAATCAGATGTCACCACTCTTCATATGAACCAATCTGATGTAACTGCTGTTCAAATCAACCAATCAGATGCCACCACTGATCATATCAACCAATCAGATATCACTGCTTTTATATCAGCCAATCAGATGTCACAGCTGTTCCTATCAGCCAATCAGATGTCATCATTCATATCAACTAATCAGATCTCACTGCTGTTCAAATCAACCAATCAGATATCATAGCTGTTCATATCAACCAATCAGATGTCACCGCTCTTCATATCAACCAATCTGATGTCACTGCTGTTCAAATCAACCAATCAGATGCCACCGCTGATCATATCAACCAATCAGATGTCATCCCTCTTCATATCAGTCAATCAAATCTCACGCTCTTCATTTCAACCAATCAGATGTCAACATTCATATCAACCAATCAGATGTCACCACTCTTCATAATAGCCAATCAGATATCACAGCTGTTCATATCAGCCAATCAGATGTCATCATTCATATCAACCAATCAGATCTCACTTCTGTTCAAATCAACCAATCAGATGTCATCATTCATATCAACCAATCAGATGTCACTGCTGTTCAAATCAACCAATCAGATGCCACCGTTGATCATATCAACCAATGAGATGCCACCACTCTTCATATCAGCCAATCAGATCTCACCGCTCTTCATTTCAACCAATCAGATGTCATCATTCATATCAGCCAATCAGATCTCACCGCTCTTCATTTCAACCAATCAGATGTCATCGTTCATATCAGCCAATCAGATCTCACCTCTCTTCATTTCAACCAATCAGATGTCATCGTTCATATCAGCCAATAGATATCAACGCTCTTAATATTAGCCATTCAACCCAGCTAATGCAAGATCTGTTTTCGCATCAAAAATAACTCTTTCTTGTGCAGTTGCCTGTACCATGTTACCTTTTGTGATAAATAAAGGAATTACAAAAAAAAAAAAATATTAGCCATTCAGATGTCACCGTTATTCATATCAGCCAATCAGATGTCATCGTTCATATCAGCCAATCAGATCTCACTGTTTTTCATATAAACCAATCAGATGTCAAAGCTGTTCATATCAAATAATCAGATATCACAGCTTTTCATATCAGCCAATCAAATGTTATCATTCATATCAACCAATCAGATCTCACTGCTGTTCAAATCAACCAATCAGATGCCACCGGTGATCATATCAACCAATCAGATGTCACCGCTCTTCATATCAGCCAATCAGACATCACAGCTGTTTATATCAGCCAATCAGATGTCATCATTCATATCAACCAATCAGATCTCACTTCTGTTCATATCAACCAATCAGATGTCATCATTCATATCAACCAATCAGATGTCATTGCTGTTCAAATCAACCAATCAGATGCCACCGGTGATCATATCAACCAATCAGATGCCACTGCTCTTCATATCAGCCAATCAGATCTCACCACTCTTCATTTAAACCAATCTGAAGTCATCATTCATATCAGCCAATCAGATGTCACTGCTGTTCAAATCAGCCAATCAGATCTCACCGCTCTTCATATCAACCAATCAGATCTCATCGTTCATATCAGCCAATCAGATGTCATCGTTCATATCAGCCAATCAGATGTCACTGCTGTTCATATCAACCAATCAGATGTCACAGCTGTTCATATCAACCAATCAGATATCACAGCTGTTCATATCAGCCAATCAGATGTCATCATTCATATCAACCAATCAGATGTCACCGCTGTTCAAATCAACCAATCAGATGCCACCGGTGATCATATCAACCAATCAGATGTCACCGCTCTTCATATCAGCGAATCAGATCTCACCTCTCTTCATAATAGCCAATCAGATTTCACAGCTGTTCATATCAGCCAATCAGATGTCATCATTCATATCAACCAATCGGGTCTCATTTCTGTTCAAATCAACCAATCAGATGTCATCATTCATATCAACCAATCAGATGTCACTGCTGTTCAAATCCACCAATCAGATGTCACCGGTGATCATGTCAACCAATGAGATGCCACCACTCTTCATATCAGCCAATCAGATCTCACCGTTCTTCATTTCAACCAATCAGATGTCATCATTCATATCAGCCAATCAGATCTCACCGCTCTTCATTTCAACCAATCAGATGTCATCATTCATATCAACCAATCAGATCTCACTGCTGTTCAAATCAACCAATCAGATATCACAGCAGTTCATATCAACCAATCAGATGCCACCACTCTTCATATCAGCCAATCAGATATTACAGTTGTTCATATCAGCCAATCAGATGTCATCATTCATATCAACCAATCAGATCTCACTTCTGTTCAAATCAACCAATCAGATGTCATCATTCATATCAACCAATCAGATGTAACTGCTGTTCAAATCAACCAATCAGATGCCACCGGTGATCATATCAACCAATCAGATGCCACCGCTCTTCATATCAGCCAATCAGATATTACAGTTGTTCATATCAGCCAATCAGATGTCATCATTCATATCAGCCAATCAGATCTCACGGCTCTTCATTTCAACCAATCAAATGTCATCATTCATATCAACCAATCAGATCTCACTGCTGTTCAAATCAACCAATCAGATGCCACCGGTGATCATATCAACCAATCAGATGTCACCGCTCTTCATATCAGCCAATCAGATGTCATCATTCATATCAACCAATCAGATCTCACTTCTGTTCATATCAACCAATCAGATGCCACCGGTGATCATATCAACCAATCAGATGCCACCGCTCATCATATCAGCCAATCAGATCTCACCACTCTTCATTTAAACCAATCTGAAGTCATCATTCATATCAGATCTCACCGCTGATCATATCAACCATTAAGATGTCACCGCTTTTCATTTCAACCAATCAGATGTCATCATTCATATCAGCCAATCAGATGTCACTGCTGTTCAAATCAACCAATCAGATGCCACCACTGATCATATCAACCAATCAGATATCACCACTCTTCATAATAGCCAATCAGATATCACAGCTGTTCATATCAGCCAATCAGATGTCATCATTCATATCAACCAATCAGATCTCATTTCTGTTCAAATCAACCAATCAGATATCATCATTCATATCAACCAATAAGATGTCACTGCTGTTCAAATCAACCAATCAGATGCCACCACTCTTCATATCAGCCAATCAGATATCACCACTCTTCATAATAGCCAATCAGATGTCACAGCTTTTCATATCAGCCAATCAAATGTCATCATTCATATCAACCAATCAGATCTCACTGCTGTTCAAATCAACCAATCAGATGCCACCGGTGATCATATCAACCAATCAGATGTCACCGCTCTTCATATCAGCCAATCAGATGTCATCATTCATATCAACCAATCAGATGTCACTGCTGTTCAAAAAAACTAATCAGATTCCACCGGTGATCATATCAACCAATCAGATGTCATCGCTCTTCATATCAGCCAATCAGATGCCACCGGTGATCATATCAACCAATCAGATGCCACCACTCTTCATATCAGCCAATCAGATCTCCTCACTCTTCATTTAAACCAATCTGAAGTCATCATTCATATCAGCCAATCAGACATCACAGCTGTTCATATCAGCCAATCAGATGTCATCATTCATATCAGCCAATCAGATGTAACTGCTGTTCAAATCAACCAATCAGATGCCACCGCTGATCATATCAACCAATCAGATGTCACCGCTCTTCATATCAGACAATCAGATCTCACCGATCTTCATATCAGCCAATCAGATCTCACCGCTTTTCATTTCAACCAATCAGATATCATCGTTCATATCAGCCAATCATATCTCACCGCTCTTAATATATTCCAATCAGATGTCATCGCTCTTCATATCAGCCAATCAAATCTCAACGCTCTTCATTTCAACCAATCAGATGTCATCATTCATATCAGCCAATCAGATGTCACTGCTGTTCAAATCAACCAATCAGATGCCACCACTGATCATATCAACCAATCAGATGTCACCACTCTTCATAATAGCCAATCAGATATCACAGCTGTTCATATCAGCCAAACAGATGTCATCATTCATATCAACCAATCAGATCTCATTTCTGTTCAAATCAACCAATCAGATGTCATCATTCATATCAACCAATCAGATGTCACTGCTGTTCAAATCAACCAATCAGATGACACCGGTGATCATGTCAACCAATGAGATGCCACCACTCTTCATATCAGCCAATCAGATCTCACCGTTCTTCATTTCAACCAATCAGATGTCATCATTCATATCAGCCAATCAGATCTCACCGCTCTTCATTTCAACCAATCAGATGTCATCGTTCATATCAGCCAATCAGATGTCACCGTTCTTAATATTAGCCATTCAGATGTCACCGTTATTCAAATAAACCAATCAGATGTCACAGCTTTTCATATCAGCCATTCAAATGTCATCATTCATATCAACCAATCAGATCTCACTGCTGTTCTAATCAACCAATCAGATGCCACCGGTGATCATATCAACCAATCAGATGTCACCGCTCTTCATATCAGCCAATCAGACATCACAGCTGTTCATATCAGCCAATCAGATGTCATCATTCATATCAACCAATCAGATGTCACTGCTGTTCAAATCAACCAATCAGATTCCACCGGTGATCATATCAACCAATCAGATGTCACCACTCTTCATATCAGCCAATCAGATGCCACCGGTGATCATATCAACCAATCAGATGCCACCACTCTTCATATCAGCCAATCAGATCTCCCCACTCTTCATTTAAACCAATCTGAAGTCATCATTCATATCAGCCAATCAGACATCACAGCTGTTCATATCAGCCAATCAGATGTCATCATTCATATCAGCCAATCAGATGTAACTGCTTTTCAAATCAACCAATCAGATGCCACCGCTGATCATATCAGCCAATCAGATGTCATCTATCTTCATATCAGCCAATCAGATCTCACCGCTCTTTATTTCAACCAATCAGATGTCATCTCTCTTCATATCAGCCAATCAGATCTCACCGCTCTTCATTTAAACCAATCTGAAGTCATCATTCATATCAGATGTCACTGCTGTTCAAATCAACCAATCAGATGCCACCGCTGATCATATCAACCAATCAGATGTCACCGCTCTTCATATCAGACAATCAGATCTCACCGCTCTTTATTTCAACCAATCAGATGTCATTGTTCATATCAGCCAATCAGATGTCACTGCTGTTCATATCAACCAATCAGATGTCACAGCTGTTCATATCAGCCAATCAGATCTCACCGCTCTTCATATCAGCCAATCAGATCTCACCGATCTTCATATCAGCCAATCAGATCTCACTGCTCTTCATATCAACCATTAAGATGTCACCTCTTTTCATTTCAACCAATCAGATATCATCATTCATATCAGCCACTCAGATCTCACCGCTCTTAATATATTCCAATCAGATGTCACCGTTATTCATATCAGCCAATCAGATGTCATCGTTGATATCAGCCAATCAGATGGCACTGCTGTTCATATCAACCAATCAGATGTCACAGCTGTTCATATTAATCAATCAGATGTCATCGCTCTTCATATCAGCCAATCAGATCTCACTGCTGTTCAAATCAACCAATCAGATGCCACCGCTGATCATATCAACCAATCAGATGTCACAGCTCTTCATATCAACCAATCTGATGTCACTGCTGTTCAACCAATCAGATGTCACCGCTCTCCATATGAGCCAATCAGATGTCATCATTCATATCAACCAATCAGATCTCACTTCTGTTCAAATCAACCAATCAGATGTCATCATTCATATCAACCAATCAGATGTCACTGCTGTTCAAATCAACCAATCAGATGCCACCGGTGATCATATCAACCAATCAGATGTGAACGCTCTTCATATCAGCCAATCAGATGCCACCGGTGATCATATCAACCAATCAGATGCCACCGCTCTTCATATCAGCCAATCAGATCTCACCACTCTTCATTTAAACCAATCTGAAGTCATCATTCATATCAGCCAATCAGATGTCACTGCTGTTCAAATCAACCAATCAGATGCCACCGCTGATCATATCAACCAATCAGATGTCACCGTCTTCATATCAGACAATCAGATCTCACCGATCTTCATATCAGCCAATCAGATCTCATCGTTCATATCAGCCAATCAGAGGTCATCGTTCATATCAGCCAATCAGATGTCACTGCTGTTCATATCAAACAATCAGATGTCACAGCTGTTCATATCAGCCAATCAGATGTCCCGGCTCTTCATATCAGCCAATCAGATGTCATCATTCATATCAACCAATCAGATGTCACCGCTGTTCAAATTAAACCAATCAGATGCCACCGGTGATCATATCAACCAATCAGATCTCACCGATCTTCATATTAGCCAATCAGATCTCACCGCTCTTCATATCAGCCAATCAGATCTCACCACTCTTCATATCAACCATTAAGATGTCACCGCTTTTCATTTCAACCAATCAGATATCATTGTTCATATCAGCCACTCAGAGCTCACCGCTCTTAATATATTCCAATCAGATGTCACTGTTATTCATATCAGCCAATCAGATGTCACCTTTGACACCTTTGAGAACGTCAATCGACGAAACATGTCAGGTGATCGGCTGTACGTACGCTAATCCCCACCCCATTTCCGGCTCTCTCCAAGAGGCTTGGCGTGACACATTTCTGCACTCGATACAGGAAGCGAGCGGGTCTTCCTCTACATGAGTGAGTAGCACAAGCTGGAGACGTTCGGATGTACTAGGAGGGATACATATTAGTTTTTCTTTTTAACAAAAACCCGCAATTGCAACATTGTTACCTGAACTTGCTTTTATCCGTGTATTTGGAAATTTGGCTATTTTTTATTATGAATTTGGAATAAAACAAACAAAAGTTTTTACATATTACGCTATGGGAGCCTCTTTTTGCTCTTTTCCCTAACAACTGGACGGATGCACGCCCCACAACGAGGAACATCAGTGGATTATAAAGATAGGCATTTCACCCCTGCAGGGGTAATGCCCTCTGGTAAGGAGGGGTCCAAAGGGGAGCACGTGTGATCAACACTTCTGCCTCACAATTGTGTTATGAATTAGTTTGCACAGGAAACCACCTATGAGCACTGAACACTTTATATTGTATGAAGATTATATCAACTGATTTATGCGAAGAAAATAAGGATACCTGGGACTTGTGATATATGAACTGTATTTTATGCATATGGAAAGACATGAACTTTTGAATCCCACAGAACTTTTAAACATAGCAGCTCACCACTAATGAGACTCAGGTTGATTCAATGGTATTTCTTGGAAGTTGTAAGGTGTATGCAATTGCACAGTTGCACATACAGATTTATTTTTTATTTTACATATACCTTTATTATTAAGTTTATAGAATATTGAAAAACACAGGAAGACACAGTAGCACTTTTGCACTTTATTAAAACTGGTTTTAGACACAACTTTTCCAAAATTTTTTAGCTTATATTAACACACCATACTAGCACTTTACCTAACATATACTTTATATACACGCTCAGATAGCGCCACATCCAACCTCACATACTGATCCTTAAAAATCCCCCCTGAGGGAGGGAGTTATTGGAGGGCAGCTGCTGAGTCACTTTCTTAAATCCTAAGCGCGATACCATTCCCCCATTTGTAATCAGATGTCATCGTTCATATCAGCCAATCAGATGTCACAGCTGTTCATATTAATCAATCAGATATCACAGCTGTTCAAATCAACCAATAAGATGCCACCACTGATCATATCAACTAATCAGATATCACTGCTCATCATATCAGCCAATCAGATATCACAGCTGTTCATATCAGCCAATCAGATGTCATCATTCATATCAACCAATCAGATCTCACTGCTGTTCAAATCAACCAATCAGATGCCTCCGCTGATCATATCAACCAATCAGATGTCATCGCTCTTCATATCAGCCAATCAAATCTCACCGCTCTTCATTTAAACCAATCAGATGTCATCATTCATATCAGCCAATCAGATGCCACTGCTGTTCAAATCAACCAATCAGATATCACAGCAGTTCATATCAACCAATCAGATGTGACCACTCTTCATATCAGCCAATCAGATATTACAGCTCTTCATATCAGCCAATCAGATGTCATCATTCATATCAACCAATCAGATCTCACTTCTGTTCAAATCAACCAATCAGATGTCATCATTCATATCAGCCAATCAGATGTCACTGCTGTTCAAATCAACCAATCAGATGCCACCGGTGATCATATCAACCAATGAGATGCCACCACTCTTCATATCAGCCAATCAGATGTCATCATTCATATCAGCCAATCAGATCTCACCGCTCTTCATTTCAACCAATCAGATGTCATCATTCATATCAGCCAATCAGATCTCACCGCTCTTCATTTCAACCAATCAGATGTCATCGTTCTTAATAGTAGCCATTCAGATGTCACCGTTATTCATATCAGCCAATCAGATGTCACTGTTGTTCATATAAACCAATCAGATGTCACAGCTGTTCATATCAAATAATCAGATATCACAGCTTTTCATATCAGCCAATCAAATGTCATCATTCATATCAACCAATCAGATCTCACTGCTGTTCAAATCAGCCAATCAGATGTCATCATTCATATGAACCAATCAGATGTCACCGCTCTTCATATCAGCCAATCAGATGCCACCGCTCTTCATATCAGCCAATCAGATATCACCGCTCTTTATTTCAACCAATCAGATCTCATCGTTCATATCAGCCAATCAGATGTCATCGTTCATATCAGCCAATCAGATGTCACTGCTGTTCATATCAACCAATCAGATGTCACAGCTGTTCATATCAGCCAATCAGATCTCACCACTCTTCATATCAGCCAATCAGATCTCACCGATCTTCATATCAGCCAATCAGATCTCACTGCTCTTCATATCAACCATTAAGATGTCACCGCTTTTCATTTCAACCAATCAGATATCATCATTCATATCAGCCACTCAGATCTCACCGCTCATAATATATTCCAATCAGATGTCACCGTTATTCATATCAGCCAATCAGATGTCATCGTTGATATCAGCAATCAGATGGCACTGCTGTTCATATCAACCAATCAGATGTCACAGCTGTTCATATTAATCAATCACATATCACAGCTGTTCATATCAACCAATCTGATGTCACTGCTGTTCAAATCAACCAATCAGATGCCACCACTGATCATATCAACCAATCAGATATCACTGCTCTTCATATCAGCCAATCAGATCTCACTGCTGTTCAAATCAACCAATCAGATGTCACAGCTCTTCATATCAACCAATCTGATGTCACTGCTGTTCAAATCAACCAATCAGATGTCACCGCTCTCCATATGAGCCAATCAGATGTCATCATTCACATCAACCAATCAGATCTCACTCCTGTTCAAATCAACCACTCAGATGCCCCCGCTGATCCTACCAACCAATCAGATGTCATCGCTCTTCATATCAGCCAATCAGATCTCACAGCTCTTCATTTCCATCAATCAGATGTCATCATTCATATCAGCCAATCAGATGGCACTGCTGTTTAAATCAACCAATCAGATATCACAGCGGTTCATATCAACCAATCAGATGTCACCACTCTTCATATGAACCAATCTGATGTCACTGCTGTTAAAATCAACCAATCAGATGCCACCACTGATCATATCAACCAATCAGATATCACTGCTTTTATATCAGCCAATCAGATGTCACAGCTGTTCCTATCAGCCAATCAGATGTCATCATTCATATCAACCAATCAGATCTCACTGCTGTTCAAATCAACCAATCAGATATCATCGCTCTTCATATCAGTCAATCAATTCTCACGCTCTTTATTTCAACCAATCAGATGTCATCATTCATATCAGCCAATCAGATGTCACTGCTGTTCAAATCAACCAATCAGATATCATAGCTGTTCATATCAACCAATCAGATGTCACCGCTCTTCATATCACTAGTCACCACCGTAGACTAACCAACTAAACTTGTCGTCACTGTGGTCTAACCAACTATACTTCTCGCCACTGTAGACTAACCAACTATACTTGTCGATACTATAGACTAACCAACTAAACTTGTCGTCACTGTAGACTAACCGACTATACTTACTACTGTAGACTAACCAACTTTATTTCTCGCACTCTTAACTAACTGACTATACTTCTCGCTACTATAGACTAACCAACTAAACT
>BLSH010330588.1:34963-48796 GCA_018402905.1 Glandirana rugosa
ACGGGAGAGCCTATGCCTGGTCCAACATACGAGGTGCCTCCAGTTCAAACCACTTATACTATCGCCTTGGGTCCGACACTTTATCAAGGCCTTGGTCTACATCCCCTATTGCAAAAAATTGGCATTAAGTCAACTCAAGGACCATCAGACATGTTCCAGTGTCCCTGACCAGGAAGAAGAGGTGTTTCTTTTAGGGTCGGGGGTGTCCTCTACACCTCCCAGACTATTTCGGAAACAGGTTTAACAGCAGGTCTATCCGGAACTCCCGCCGATTGAGACCAAGCCTGTCCCCCATCTAAGAGGGTTACCCATGAAGACGAGGACCATTCTATTACGGTTAAAAAACGTTATCCCCTACATCTGGTTCCGGAACTATTTCACAGCCTGGGTTCCGCTATCATATTCACCAAACTTGACCTCCGTGGAGCATACAACCTGGTCCGTATCCGAGAGGGCAATGAGTGGAAGACCGCTTTTCGCACTCGTTTTGGGCACTACGAGTACCTGGTCATGCCCTTCGGGCTGTGCAATGCCCCTGCAATCTTCCAGCACTTCATGAATGATGTGTGCCGGGACTTTTTGGACTTATTTGTCATAATATACCTGGATGATATCCTTATATTCTCTTCCTCCCTTGAGGAGCATCGCAGACATGTCTCCCTAGTTTTGAGCCGATTTGGCAACACAGGCTATAAGCCAAGGTGGAGAAATGCGCCTTTGAGCAGCCCAGCATCCACTTCCTTGGGCTAGTCATCTCAGTTACAGGCATCAACATGGATCCCCAAAAGGTCTCCACTTGGACTGGCCGGCACCATCTGACAAGAAAGGGGTCCAACGTTTCGTGGGCTATGCAAATTTTTATAGAAAGTTTATCAAGGGGTTCTCCTCCATCATCACCCCAATCACACAACTCACAAAACAAAACTCTCAATTCCACTGGTCCACCAAAGCCCAGGCAGCTTTCTAAACTTTGAAAAGGTTGTTTACTTCAGCCCCCATCCTGAAACATCCTAACCCAGCAATGCCTTACGTCCTAGAGGTGGACACGTCAGAGACTGCTGTGGGGGCTCTCCTCTCCCAAAGACAAGGCTCCAAAGCGCTGCTCCATCCAGTAGCATTTTTCTCCCACAAGTTGTCTGCACCAGAGAAGAATTACGATGTTGGAGACAGAGAACTTCTGGCCATTAAGTCAGCCCTGGAAGAATGGCGGTATCTACTCAAGGGGGCAACGCACCCTATTCTCATATATACCGACCATAAAAACCTGGAATATCTGAGAACGGCGAAGAGATTAAAACCTCGACAGACCCGCTGGGAGCTCTTCTTCTCAAGATTCCAGTTCCACCTGATGTACAGGCCGGGGTCAAAGAGCGTCAAACTGGATGCCCTCTCTCGGATGTTCTGCAAACCTGGAGATTCCACACCGCCCGATATGATCATGTAATTTTCTGCTCACCCAGGAAGACTTGCTGTCGCAAATCAGACGATCTCTGGCAGGCTATTCTGGTCCCTCTGATTTCAGGTTGCAGGCGAAGAATGGCCTATGGTGGTATGGCAATAAATTCTTTGTGCCAGCAGGACAATGTGTGGTCGCTTTAGGACTCTACCATGACCACAAACTGGCTGGGCATTTTGGGGTATGCAAGACGACCGAGTTGCTCTCCCGCACCTTCTGGTGGCCGCGAGTCGAAGAAGACTGCAGGACATACATCAGTACCCATGGTCCCAAATAGCCATGGACTTTATTGTTGAGTTACCTCCCTCTCAAGGGTACTCTACTATATTTGTGGTGGTGGACCGCATGACAAAAATGGCCCATTTCCTTCCCATGAAGGGCACACCCACAGCTGCTGAAACCGCAGAGATTTTTATCAAGGATATAGTCCGGCTTCATGGGGTTCCCATAAACATCATCTCGGACCGCGGAGTCCAATTCACCTCCAGGTTTTGGAAGGCTCTGTGTTCATCACTGGAAATCAAGCTGTCTTACTCCTCCGCTTATCATCCCCAGACCAATGGCCAAACTGAGAGAACAAGCCAGACTCTCGAGCAGTACATCCAATGCTTTTCTTCATTCTCTCAGGATGATTGGGCTTCACTACTGACGTTGGCCGAGTTCGCTTAAAATAACACCATGCACTCGGCCACTAAGCAGTCTCCATTTTCGGACAATTAAGGTTTCCACCCCACATTTCTTCCCACTCTGACCACGGAAAATACGGTACCAGCAACTCAAAGGGCCACAGACTTCTTTGAAACCAGCAATAAACTCCTAAAGGACACCCTGTCCAGGACTCAGGAGTTGAACAAGGAGGCCTTTGACAAGAGAAGGCGGGGGGAGCTGAAATTGCAGCCGGGCAACCAGGTCTGGCTTGCCACTCGGAACCTGAGACTGGCATGCCCTTCAAAGAAGTTGGGTCCGAGGTTTATTGGGCCCTTCGTTGTGAAGAGAAGGATTAATAGGGTGGCATATGAGCTTGACCTCCCTCCATATTTACGTATCCACCTGGTCTTCCACACCTCCTTGCTGAAACTGGCGTCCCCAGATCCCTGTCCGGGATGAAGAACGGACCCACCTGAGCCAGTCTTAGTGAATGAAGAGGAGGAGTTCGAGGTGGAAGCCATCATGGATTGCCAGAGAAGAGGCAGTTCCACCCAGTATCGGGTTAAGTTGAAGGGGTACGGCCCCAAGGAGAGTTCCTGGGAACCAGAAACAAATATCCACGTGGGAGAACTAATTCCAGCTTTTAAAAGGAACCGCCAAGAAAGAAGTACTCACTTGTGCATCCGAAGGCTGCCCCTTGGGGGGGCAATGTTAGGAAATGACTGTGGCTTGAAATCGCGCAGATGAGCGCGTGCCCGGCAATGGCGCCAAACGGCCCATTTAAGCAGACAGTACCCTGCAGCTGGTGCTGTCCGTTCTACAGCATGTGAGTGTTCCTGAGTGACCTGAGTATCTGTTCCTGTGACCCGGCTTGTCCTTGACCTTGTTGATCTCTGCCTGCACCGCTCCCCTCAGCTTGCCCATGACAACTCTTCGGCCTGATCCCTGTGTAACTTTGCTGCCAGCCCATTGACGACCCTGCCTGCACCTAACGACTCTTCTGCCTGAACCTTCTGTACTGTATTGCCAGCTAGTTGCCGACCCGGCCTGCACGACTGCTCTGCTACCTGCACAAGCCATTACCGGACCTTTAACAACACCACCAGTGAACCTGTCCAGCCCTTGTGCCCCCCTGTACTCCCGAAGTCCCTGTCTGCTCTACTAGGGATTCCCAAACCAGGCCCATAAGAGTGGTTGCTTCCTGCATAAGACAGACTCCACCACCAGGTGTGTGACATAGGCATAAGTCCACAAAAGAAAAGATGAGCCAGCACCACTGGGAATAACATCTTCAACTGTTTATTTCATACCAAAAGTTAAAAGGAAACATGCAGACGCTTTTCGGCAAAGAGATGCCTTGTTCACCGCATGTTCAACATACACATACAACATACATATATACACAGCCTGGGGGGGTGGGACAAATCATCTTCACCAATAGGAGAACTCAGTAATTAAAGCAAGATGAAAAGCACATTTGCTATGGTATTCCTTTTTTAAATTATGTCAACCTCCCCTTCAAGCTGTGATTAAAAACAAGAGATACAAAAGATAAATACAGATGTACTCTAAAAATGGCTGAGGTATAAAAATATAGGAGAACTGATTTAGCAGAGAAACAGATCCACATCATATTTATGGTTAAACCCATGTGGACTTCTAGTACCCAAATTAAATATCCACCAGACTTCACGCTTTAATAGCTTACGATAAATGTCCCCACCTCGTGGTGGGTTCTTGACTTTTTCCAAGCCATAAAATGTGAAGGATGACATATTACCCTGGTGGAAGTATTTGAAATGTTTGGATACGTTAGACAGCCCTTTATGAGACTCAAACGAGGCACCATGAAAGTGCTCACTGATGCGTGCCCTTAATGCTCTTATAGTGCAGCCCACATACTGCAAGTGGCACGTTCTACATTCCACTGCATATACAATGTATTGTGTGCTGCAGTTAATGAAATTGCGCAAAGATATATCTTTCCCTGTAGAACATGAGCATACCTTATTAGACTTTTTCGTATGTCTACGACAAAATCTGCAGGTATTGACGCCACAGGCATAAGAGCCAGTAGTGTGTAGCCAGGTCTTTGTATGTTTAGTGGATTGAAACAAACTTTTATAGAGGGTATGCGGGGAGCGCGCAAAAAAAGGCGGACGTCCACCTGGCAATTCAGATCTGTAGTGGTTACAGCAAATTTACACTGTTATACAAGCTGTACACTCACTACCTTACATTAAAGTGTAATTTCTTCCGTGTTGTCACATGAAAAGATATAATAAAATATTTACAAAAATGTGAGGGGTGTGCTCACTTTTGTGAGATACTGTATTACCCATAGTTTGTAGACGCTATAACTTTCACACAAACCAATTAATATACACTATATTTTTTTTTACCAAATTCATGTAGCAGAATACATTGTGGCCTAAATTTATGATGACATTTGAGTTTATTAGATATTTTTTATAACAAAGTAGAAAATATTGGGTTTTTTTTTTCAAAATTTCCGGTCTTTTTTTATATCGCAAAATATAAAAAACCCAGTGGTGATCAAATACCACCAAATGACAGCTCTATTTGTGTGAAAAAAAAATTAAACACATTTTGCTTTGGTACAGCGTTGCATGACCGCGCCATTGCCAGTTAAAGTAGCGCAGTGCTGAATAGCAAAAAATGCTTTGGTCAAGAAGGGGGTAAAGTTGAAGTGATTAAATAACAAACATGGCATACTTGCCTGCTCTGTGCAGTGGTTTTGCACAGAGCAGCCCGGATCCTCCTCTTCTTGGGTCCCCCTGCCAGTGCTCCTGACTCCTCCCCCCTGACCAGTGCCCCAATAGCAAACCACTTGCTATGGGTGTATTTGTGTGTGCTCGTTCCTGAGCCCTGCTCTATGCCCCTGTGAGACACACATAGCCAAGGCTCACCCCTGCTGCAGCATAAAGGGGTTAATTCACACTGCCACTAATGCAGCACAAATGGGTTAATTAATTGCCACTGGTAACTAATGCATCAGTGATAGGGTTGCCACATCATCCCTTTAATCCAGGACACATATGAATTACACAGGTTCTGAGACCAATTTAATGCAGATAAAGCACCAAGTGAGTTTAATTACAACTTTAATTAGCCACAGAACCTGTGTAATTAATATGTGTCCTGGATTAAAGGGATAATGTGGCAACCCTAATCAGTGACCAGTGGCAATACATTTACCCCCACCATGTTGTATATTACAAATTTCATTGTAGATTAAATAACCCCCCCAAAAAGTTAACCACTTAAGCCAGCTCACACAGCTAAGACACTGTGACACAACAGTGCCTTAGGTAATGTTAATGGCCTCTGCTCACTCACTTGCCCGCGGTAGTGAATGCTATTCGCAGGCAGCAGCGGCGGCACTCTTCCATCCCGCCTCTGAATGACGTCATTCTGGGCCGGACCTAGGAAGCTCCTTTGGGGCAGAAATCACTCCGTCTTACACGGAAGTGACTGTGCTGGTATTAAACTAGCGCCAGCCAAATGCATGAGCACATTCAGAACACTTGTATCGCTCCACTGCAGGTCTGCAACCATAGTACAGTGTAGCCCAGTCCGCCCCTGTCTGTGCCCTGTGATGTACTGGAAAAGTAACAATCCTAATTTTCTTCTTCCTAGACTCAGCTGGAACGCAGGCGTGTGTTCCAAACACCATAAATTATGTAGTGGAAGTGACCTAGTGGCAGCCAAACCCTGCCCAATGCCTTTCATTAATCAAACACTGTCATCAGGAATGTCTTTCCCTGTTATTGGTATTTTTGCTTATGTTGGTAATGGTAATGTGCTGGAAAGGAGAAGGCAGAGGAGTTTAATCTATTATTGCTGCAACAAGCGGCTGACATACAATCCGATTGAGGGAGAAAATGAGTTGGAGAGAGAAATCCTTATTTATTAAGGAGAGAGCTTTTAGACCCCCTTATAAGGGGTCCACAAAACAATGAGTGTTTTTACACATGGGGGTGGTGTGAGAAGCACTGAAAATGAGGTACACATTAACACAAAGAAGAGAGAAGAATATAATATAGGGACACTATTTTTGTTGGAAGTCTAAAGACTATTATTACATTTTTTCTGAGTGTATTATAAAGGGGAGATGCACTTTCGTGCTAATATTGACTATAGGGCACTTAATGTTTTAATATATAATTTGTCACCTATAATGGGTAAATCTAAAATCCCTGCATCTATAGACCCCCCTGTTCTAACACTAACCTCTCTAGCCCTGTAAAGAAAAACCTTTTCTGAAACAGATCCGACCCGATCTCCAGCGGCGGAAGCTCTGCACAGGACATGGCCGACAACAGCTGTGAAATGAATGGGATGTGACATCACCCATAGACTTACTATGGGACTTCCCATGTCGTTCGCGTCTTCTGCACCTGCCTCTACACAGAAGCCGCGGCTGACAGCTCAGCGTGAGATCTGCAACTATAGACCCCCGTTCTAACACTAACCTTTCTAGTCCTGTAAAGAAAAACTCCCTATACATACCTTTTTTGAAACCGATCCGACCCGATCTCCAGCGGAGGAAGCTCTGCACAGGACACGGCCGACAATGGCTGTGAAATGACTAGGATGTGACGTCACCCATAGACTTACTATGGGGCTTCCGTTGTTGATCCTGTCCTTTGCACCTGCCTCTACACAGAAGCCGCGGCTGACAGCTCAGCGTGGGATCAGGTCAGAACGGCTTCAGAAAAGGTGTATATAATGAGTTTTTCTTTAAATGGCTAGAGAGGTTAGTGTTAGAATGGGGAGGTGGGGTGTATAGATGCAGGTTTTAGGTTTAGGGTGGAATTCCACTTTAAGTTTGTTTAAAGTCACAGACATTTTTTTCACTGCAATGTGGTTTTAACATCATAGTTGTATATTATCCATGTATTTATTATATTTCTGGGATTATGTATCAGTGCTGCACTTTTTCATTTTATTGTGTAATATCTATGGGGATGTGTGTTCAGCAGATTGAGACTTTGTAGTTTACTTTTTTTAGTGCAGGAGGCTTATATTGTTTTATATTTTAGTATCATTAGTAAACATCTAGAAAATATCTACTGTATGTACTGTAGATGTTCTTTTATTTTAAAAACTGTATGCAGATAGCAGTGTTATCTGAATTTGGATACCTGGGTGTAAAAATCAAGAAACGTCACACAAGTTGTATTTAAAATACTTATTATGTTTATTGCTTATAGGGAGTTTGGCTTCATGTGACTGAATTCTCTTTATGCATCAATGTATGTTTTAATCACGGTTTATTACAATTTATTTACTTTTTTAAAGTATTTCCATAATGTTATTTTATATACTTCCATTTAGCATGCCATTACGTAGGTACTTTCTCTGCAATTTATTGTTAAAAAAATCACTTGCAGTTCTCTTTTAATTAGTCATGACAACCACCTTAGCTGCATTAACATCAAGTTTTCTTTAACAATTAAACAATTTTTCAGAAAGCATTTTATACCCTTTGATCAGCTGCCTTAAGGCAATAAAACCTCAATTTTTGGAAAGCTGAATACAAGGTTTCCTGGAAATAGCGGCCATAGCTTTAAACAGGCTTGGGTCAGACTTTTAGCTTCTTCAGCACTGCTTCAAGCTTGCTGAAGCCTGGTAAAAGCTACCTCAGATCCGCTAAAAAAAGACGTATAGCGGATCGGATGGCAGTTGGCTGTGTCCAATCTGCATAAGCAAAGCGGTCACTAATCAACCATCCGCCTACACAGCGGGGAACAGGGCTCAGATCCCCCTGGCGTAAGCCACCCCGTGAGAAAGGGGCCTAAGTCACAAATTGCTAGAGGGCAGCAAGTGCTGCCGAAAGAAAACTTGAATTTCTTTCCAAATCGAGTCCTCCGCTTGGCAGTGAGGAATCATCTCTCCACCATACAGCAGAGGCAGGTTTTGCCCACGAAGATTTGAGGCATAGGAAAAAGGGAATCCTGGGGGTTCAATCAAATGGCCAGCTCCTGGATAAGTTATCATCCTGCTTTTAACTTTCCCATTCCTCATTAGTCTATAGAAAGGGAATTGAGCAAACTGTTGACTATTGTAATATTGATCATCAGCGCTAGCTAAGAAAAGTATGTGTCCAGAGGCTCTTTCTACTGGAATGAGTGAATCTGCATGTGGCTCATATAACCCAGCAGTGCTCATAAATCCTTCTTTGGTGATCACTGTCTTCTCTGGTTTGTAGGGTGTTCCTTTAATGAGAACCTTATCTCTATGGTAAATTGTGCTACCAAATATATTACAGCTACCATTAATGCTGACAGTAGCTCCAATTTGTGGTAAATATGAAGCCAGCAAGAGGGCAATCTCTGCACCCTTTGAGACACCCAGAACTCCAAGTTTAGGTCCAGCAACCTGAAAAATAAAAATGTTTAAAAGTCTATTTTAAAGAAAAAGAACGTACGGAAAACAAATTATTGTCTTCAATACCACATTTTAAAAATAACAAATACCCTCAGTATAAAATAGCATAATTCATAACATCATAATGTATATGTAGTTTTGATTTATGTAAGATAACAGTCAGTGCTATCTAGCACAATATGTTCACTATCTGAAGTACCAGAAGTGCATAAACCCAGCATGACCAAGTCACAAGAGAGTAATTTGTAGAATGCCAAGCAGGTTGCTTTACTTTTGTATTTTTTAAGTCCAGAAAAGTCAGCAGTTTTATTCCGATATAAATAAAAGTAATTTTATAGAAAAGACTTCATGTACACTGCAGCTCCTAAACTTGAGTTTAGGAACTATTTCTCTTTTTTTGCCAAAGCTCCTAAACTCAACTCCATAAAAGCCTATGTGTCCATGTACACATAGGCTTTTACCAGAGTTTAGGAGCTGCTGTGTTTAGGGGAGCTTCAACCTCCCTCTCCTGAATGCAAAAGAATCACGTTCAGGATAGGAACATTTTGACCGCCAACTGCAAAACACATCAAAATCACTGTAAAATTTGTGCTACAATTTTGCAGCATTTTGCATTTTTCTGCAGCTGGCAGTCAAAGTAGGCTATGTGTACATGAAGCCTTAGGGCTCATGTACACAGGGCGGTTGAAAATCTTTTCTGAATGCTGGAAACTTGACAGCTGAAAACTGAGTTTATGTGAGTTTAGCAGCAGTTATGAGCATATGAGGTTAGAAGAGTGTTTTAAAGATAACCTCAGGAGACCCTTCTAAATGCCCACAATGCATGAAAAACAAGTAAATTATTAACTATTTCAGCCATTCTGTGAGAGAAGAGAGAGCAGTAGCAGAGAGAGCAGTGGGCTTATAAATAATAACATCTTACTTTTTGTGTTTTCCCTGTGGATCCCATCATGAGCATGTGGGAGGAAATGCTTCTGATGTTGCCGAGTCATAGACAAGGACCAGAGTTTGTCACTACTGGACTCCATTGATACAGGCAACAGCAGGTGCTGAAATTTGTGTTATTTCCAAATTATTATTTTATTAAGTTTTACAGAAAAATTAACACATCATACACATAATCTTATAAGAGCAGGTCCCTCAATTTCATTTACAGGCTATAATTCAACCAGACCTTAATATCATGCAGAGACCGACTTAATACTTATAATCCTAATATATTGAGGAGTCTTAACCACTTGCCGACTGCCCGCCGCAGCGTGACAGCAGCAAGGTGGCTCGTTATCACGAAACGCTGTCACAGGACGGCGGCCGCAATAACTAGTATTCAGTTATTCGCTCAGAGTGTCTGGGGGGACAGGTAGGGCGGAATCGATCGCCGCTGGCTACCCGTGATGCCCCCGCAGTGAGAGAATGGAGGTCCGTGCAAGTAAACACGGATCTCCGTTCTGTTAGAGGGGGAAGGGCTGTGATTACAGGCTTCCTCTATATGGAAGCAGTGATCACTCCCTTCCCCCAGCCAGGCCAGCCCACACACAGTTAGAAAACGCCCAGGGAACACAGTTAACCCTTAGAGCGCCCCCTCCAGGTTAACCCCTACTGCCAATAGCATTTACACAGTAATCAGTGCATTTTTATAGCACTGATCGCTGTATAAATGCCAATGGTCCCAAAAAAGTGTCAAAATGGTCCGACATGTCCGCTGCAATATCACAGTACCACTAAAGATTGCCGCCATTACTAGTAAACAATAAAAAAAAAAAAACCCTAGAAATGAATTCTCATCATCCGTAAACGCGGCAACTTTTGCGCAAACCAATCAATAAACGCTGATTGCGATTTTTTTTTTTTACCAAAATATGAGAAAGAATATAAATCAGCAAAAACTGATGGAAAAAAATGTTTTTTTATATATTTTTTTAATTTATATTTTAGCAAAAAGTAAGAAATTTGGGTTTTTTTGCAAAATTGTCGCTCTTCTTTTGTTTATAGCAGCGATCAGAAATGACGCAGAGGTGATCAAATACCACCAAAAGAAAGCTCTATTTGTGGGAAAAAAAGGATGCAAATTTTGTTTGGGTACAACGTCACGTGACCGCGCAATTGTCAGTTAAAGCAACACAGTGCCCAATCGCAAAAAGTGCTCTGGTCCTAAAGTGGGAAATCCTTCCAGGGCTGAAGTGGTTAAGACACTCGAGGAAAAAAAACGCGATATAATTCTTCCCCCCACCACCCCATTCAGGAGCACATTCCCCTCTCCCTGTTCCCCAATCCACTTTTTTACAACATATCCTTCCTCAATCAGTTCCGTCATCTCCAAGGATGCACAGAAAGATATCCACGGGGACCACACTGCTATTTCTGTATTCGATATAGCTTTGTATGCATCAAGCACAGTTGACCAAAAGGGTACAATCCTGGGACACAACCACCAAAGGTGGAGTAGTGTATCGAGATGTGTTTTACATCTCTAACATTTGTTTGACTTTTGGGGGAATATTCTGTGCAGCCTTACCAAGTATTGGTACCATCTAGTTAATAAATTTAAATTATTTTCTTGTATTCTACTGGCCATAGACATTTTATGAGTCCTCATAAATGCTTTGCTAACGTCTTCTTGTGATATTATACTCTCCAATTCCTTTTCCCACTCAGCTATATAATATGGCACTTCTAGAAGACAGCAACATAGCATATATGGTTGAAATTGGAGGTGTCCCTAAGCACAGTTTTTCAAAATCTGTAAAGGGTCGATGTCGCAGTTTCCCCTTTGACTTACTGATTTTGTTGCCTCACAATGTCACACATCTCAGATCAGGTCTACCCTTACAGTGTTTTAATGCCTATGGGCCATTAAAGACCTCCTACCTCATATCATTTTGGCTCTTTAAAAACTGCTTGATTTGGCTACCCCTATCCCTAAACCATTATATATCAGAAAACGAGAGCTTCAGTGTGAATTCACTGATAAACAATTGCATCACCTGTACCATTTGACACACTCTAGCTCAGTGGACTCCAAGATGCCCATGTCCCTTGCCAGAATTTACCCTTCTGTCCCTGATCTGTGTTGGCGGGGATGTGGTCAAAAAGGAACATTCCTCCATATATGGTGGGATTGTCCATTGTTATTGCCCTTTTGGTCTACTGTTCGTAAACACATATCGGACAGTCTTGGTATCAGTCTATCGCTCTCACCGAAGCACTTTTTGCTCCACATTTCCCCATCCCTCTCTCCTGCTGTAAACGCAGCGCCCTCCCCCACCTTCTCAAAAAGCCTCATACCAATCCATTGACAGATCCTGCACATCCCAAGCAAGCAGGACTGTATTGGGGAGGTGTTGGAGATCATGGAGGCAGAGGAATGTATTGCCTTCTGCAAGGGCTACTGAGAACACTTTGACTCTATCTGGGCTTTATGGTGGACTCATGTATCTGGCTCGACCCCAGTTCCCTCTAGTTTGGATATTGCCTTGCTAGCCTTGGCGGATCCTGAATTTAGGCAACGTGTCCAGGGAAACCAGAATCAGAATCAACAACCCCAATTCTGTGGTATATTGCCAGCCAATGAACCAGGTGTGACTGCTGTTTTTCGGATGCCTCAGCGGTACTTTAATGTCCTATATGTTTCAACTGTATTTTATATGTTCTTTACCTGTTGCAATATTTTTCCTAGTTTTCTATGAGAGCCCTTCATCCCTCCCTGAAAGTTTGAGGGGATTGTCCACCTAGATCGAATATCTGGGACAGGGGAGGATTTACAATGGTTATACTGTACTGGTTTACATTGCTACCTTTATCAGTGTTTTTCAGTAACGTGAATGCTGATCTCCTTTTCCTCGCCTTTTTACCTGTTTCTTATTTTATGTTTTGTACTGTCTAAAATGTAAAATAAACATTATATACTGTATCCCACAAAAATGAGTACACCCCTCACATTTTTGTAAATATTTTATTATATCTTTTCATGTGACAACACTAAAGAAATGACACTTTGCAACAATGTAAAGTTCCAGTGACCAGTATGAGGGAGTGAGAGTAATAACACAAAATGTAACACACCTGCTCCCCATTCACACCTGAGACTTTGTAACACTAACGAATCACATGACACCGGGGAGGGAAAATGGCTAATTGGGCCCAATTTGGACATTTTAGCTTGGGGTATACTAACTTTTGTTGCCATCGGTTTGGATTAACCACTTGCTTACTGGGCACTTAAACCCCCCTCCTGCCCAGACCAATTTTCAGCTTTCAGGGCTGTCGCATTTTGAATTAGAATTGCGCGGTCGTGCGGCACTGTACCCAAAAAAAAATTTATAATTTTTTCCCCACAAACAGAGCTTTCTTTTGGTGGTATTTGATCACCTCTGCAATTTTTATTTTTTGCGCTATAAAAAAAGAGCGACAATTTTGAAAAAAGAACAATATTTTTTACTTTTTGCTATAATACATATCCAAAAAAATATATATAAAAAAACAAATTTATTCATCAGTTTAGGCCGAGATATATTCCTCTACATCGAGTCCGTCCGACCCGCGGGCACGCTCACCCGGCAATTCAGGTCCGCGCTGTAGCCGTCTTTTGGCTATTGCGCGGATCTGTAGTGGTTAATGGCTGTATGTTGAGTTATTTTGAGGGGACAGCAAATTTACACTGTTATACAAGCTGTACACTCAGTACTTTACATTGTAGCAAAGTGCCATTTCTTCAGTTTTGTCACATGAAAAGATATAGTAAAATATTTACAAAAATGTGAGGGGTGTACTCACTTTTGTGAGATACTGTATTTCTCATAGTTTGTAGACGCTATAACTTTCACACAAATCAATTAATATACACTCATTGGGATTTTTTTTTACCAAATTCATGTAGCAGAATACATTGTGGCCTAAATTTATGACAAAATTTGAGTTTTTGGAAGCACAGTTTTTCAAAATCTCTAAAGGGTCGATGTATGGGATTTGTGTAAAAATACCTAAACTGAAAGTACACCAGCCAATTTCCCCACACCTGATCGGTTCCTGCGTTCAATTCCCTTAACGGTTTTAAGTTATTCCCTGAGAGAGCATCAGATATTGGAGAAATAGAGAGTCTACCTAAATATTCCCTGTCTGAATAATCCTGGTGGGAAATCCGGATTACACAAAATTGGTGTCATTGGGCCTACATATGTTGAAATAAATGTAATCTTTATTAAGTAATGCCAAGTTTTTAAGAATGTTGATAATAACAGGGGTAGATCAGTCTTTTTTGGAAGTTTTCTAATGGATATCCAAGGTAGAGATAGCAGCGGGGGGGGGGGGGGGGGGGG